>JAUMHG010000067.1:19641316-19661095 GCA_032359395.1 Enteromius anoplus | reverse complement strand
TATATATATATTTTTTTTTTTTTTTTTGACAGTTTCTACTAATTTCAAAATTCAAATAACAGGCCAAGGAAAGCTCACTGCATTGTGGTATACTGTATTCAACACAGAAGTACACTACTGTCATAAGCACATAAAATTTACATCTTGCAAAAATGAATAATAATGAGAAATGAGAATAAGAGAGGCATGATGTGCTCCTCTGAAGAGCTCAGTCTGGTATACACTCACTCACAGACACAGACATGTTGTTGTATTGTGTTCCTTCTTCCTCTGCCATGTCATTCCCAATAGACAAGACTAAAATTAGATTCTATACATGTGAATAATACATGCAGGGTTTCTAAGGAGGTGCTAAATAATTGAGGATGCGTCTGGGAGCAAGGATTGATCTCGATGCGAGTATCTTAAAGTTGAACCTCACGTACAAGCTTGCACATTCTTCATCGCCTGCAGTTTCGATTAATGAGGTTTAATGTTTAATATGTTTATCTTTAAGAATAGAGCAACTTCACAATGAAAAAAATGTGGTTTAGCACCCTCAAAAAAGCAAATGTTATTTAAGCTGCATCTGCTACAAAGATAAGAGGCTACATGTCTTACACGACACAGCATGACAAAAGTGCTTGTGTGTACTGATTTACATAAATGGAAATCGGAATAAAGTATAAACTCCCATTTAAGTGCCAATGAAGGAATTTAGACAATTCATCAAAACTATACATAAAAAACATACATGTACAGTATTTGAAAAAGTAGTGAATTCCGACTTCGGAAACAGCTTTACAGTCACTTCCTTCACAAGGTCACTGTTTGATCAGCCTCATACAACCACTTAAGCTTGAAATATTATGGACAGTTTTACAAACTACTGTACTACAATTTAGCTATTCACATTCAGAGATGTTCATCATATTAAAAAAGTGCAGTTCGGCAATTTTATCAAGAGGTTATTCCCCTCAATATTCAATTTTCTCTCTGACCATGATAATAAAATGCTTTCTTTTATTCTTCACTGCTGTGCCTTTAACAAAATGCCTAAAACATATTTTTAGAAAAATACTTTTATTCAGTAAAGATGCATCAAATTGATTAAAATATATTTGTATATATATATATATTTTAAAAATAAATAAACCATCCTTGATCATGTGACACTGAATGCAGATAAAAGGCTGCTGGAAATTCATCTTTGCAATCACAGGACACATTTTTAAATTATAATATGCAATATTACTGTATTTCTGATCATAAAATAATTGGAGCCTTGGTGAGCTTAAGAGCCTTTTTACAATAACTTACCACCCCAGTAAAAAATCTTACATTACCTTTTGAAACCTATGGATGACTGTTGTTTTCATGTGCTTCACTTTCACTAAGATCCATTTCTTACATAACCTACTTTCGTTCACTTTTTCTGGGCAAAATCACCTGGCTTAATCAATTTCGTATGTAGACACAGCATCAGTCAACCCATTTCTGCGCCAACGTGGATGCCTGCTTCAAACTGCGCTCTCACACTCGGCGGCTTGGACTAATTCAAATGTCCTTGACTTCCTCCTCGGGCGCTGGGCCTCTCTCCAGGTGGGCTGCTCACTCCTGGCTTTTATAGACTGCGCTAGTGAGCTACTTAACATGCCAACAACCACCCATGTCCTGACGCACCGAACGTCTTCTGCAATCTTCCAAGTGCAAACACTTATTCGGGGGCAGTCAGCGTTGTGGTTTTTTTTAACACAGCACTCTCAGCACAAATCAGGGGTGAATGGTTTATGAACGCTTTATGAAATGATTTAAATAGACAACCGTTTAGAGTGGCCGTGTTCTTGTAAAACGTGGACAGCTGACACAAAGAAATGCTGATTATATTGGCATCAGGGTCGTTTATGGGGTGAGAGGAGAAGTGATGTGTTTTTTATGAGTCATTGTGGTAAAGTCAAAGTTTTTTTAGTAAAACGGTCCTGTTTGCAGGAGTTTGCAGAGTGTTGCTTGGCACAAAGCAGACAAAACATCACAAACACGGCTAATGCCTTTGATTAGCTCTAGCTCAAGGACACAGATTGTGATGTAAGAATGATACGTTGGTGTCACATGATTAGTGATGAGCACAGAGAAGAGAAAACAAAACTAAATGTTGTGTATTAGAAGCACCAACCGAGGATTTGTAAAGAATAAATGTAGGATTTCGATATCACAAGAGGAGAATGTTTTTTCTTAGGTAAAGTAAGAAAACATTATTTCCTCTGAAACTGCAGAGATCTGCCGGGACTGCTTCTGGTTTCCACAATCAGCAGACGTGAGAGAAAAGTGCTTATTGAGTTTGAAATATGGATATTTATCATACAAAAATGCAAGGATTCACAACGGGGGCCTTTATTCACCCCACCGAGAAACTTGTGAGTGAAGTTTTATTACGAATACGCACACATAATTTCACGTCTTCCAAAGTTGTAATGACTACCACTTGTTTAAGACCATCCGAAGGCTTGGAGGGGTCTGGACAATTTTATTATATCTCTGATTGGATTCAAGTCACATACGGTGAGTAAAAGACAGGATCATTTTAATTTTAGGGTAACAATTTTTTACTGAAATTAACAAAAAAGATTTTGCCTGGTGCTGTTTGTTTGGATATGCAAGGCTATGTGCTACACTGAGCGATACACTTTTTGCATTTAAAACATAGGCAATGAAACATTGGATATACTGCAGGATATACAGTATACTACAGTTCACGCTTTTATATCCTTAAAAAGTAATTCATATGCTGACTAGATGTTGCATTAGTGGGGAAGAGCAGTGTGGGGCTAAAGAAGAGACGCTAATGTAGTACCTGTTAGTAGCACATATTCAACTTTCAAAGTTGCATCTTTAACATTAGTTAATGCACTTTGAACTAGTATTCATTTAAACGATGCATGTACTTTGAAAATGCACCACATAAAAGAACAGACTATTTTATTAGAGATGAATGTTCCAGTGTTTGACTGTAAGTGTTTTAATTGGGTCATTTGCTGTGGGCTACAGCAGTACCAGTCATGCCATCTTTGACCTTCTTACTGTGCCACCAACAGTCTTAGAACAAAACGTGCCAAAGGAACAAAAGAATTAAACATTCAAAGCCTCATTTACAATTCAGATCATCTAAGATAAATGTCAGACTATTTCTAATCACAGGCACAACCACTGATCATTTGTTAAAACATACAAATGATTTAGTCCTTGTGCTTTTGGAAAGACACTTATTGACCTATATGGAATGTCCCCATGCTGTCTTTAGTCCTCGGAAGAAACCAATTTCAGTGCTGACCTCCTTGGGCCTCGTCCACCTGGCTGTTAATCTGAATTAGACGCAGTACATTAGCACGGCTAAGGCCATGCTATAGCTCGGAGCTAGCAAAGAGAAGTCTTGTTAGCAATGCTAAATGAACCTTTTAAGCTTTTTAATCACGGCTAAGAACTTCCTTCATACACTCCCTTGAGTTCTCAGGCTCCTAAAGTGTGGTTTGGTAAAAAAGGCATGCAAAGAGGGATCTGGGGTTTTTAAGACAATGAAGATCAATATGATTGGCTAAACCTATGTTAGGATGTTACTATAAATCAAATGGTGCTATAGATTTAATGAACAACAACAGAAAAAGAAAAACAATTATTTATAGGGTACTCCATAGTGCATTAAAGAACACAAATTACTTTAGTTCAGATTTCTACTCTAAATACTGTATATATAGAGAGAGAGAGAGAAAGAGAGAGAGAGTGGGTACGGAAGGTATTCAGACCCCCTAAATTTTTCACTCTTTGTTAAATTGCAGCCAAATTTGCTGAAATCATTTAAGTTCATTTTTTCCCCTCATTAATGTACACATAGCACCCCATATTAACAGAAAAACATGAAATTGTTGACATTTTATTAGATTTATTAAAAGAGAAAAACTAAAATATCACATGGTCCTAAGTATTCAGACCCTTTGCTCTTGTATTAGTTAAATCCCCTTTAGCAACACTAAAGCTAAGAAGGCAAGATTGTAGCCTCTTCCACGTGTTTTTGTAATTTCTTCTTCAAAAATCATCAATAACAGACTTAACTCTCTATCTATTGCTGCCAATCTTTTTCTAAAGGCCAGCAATCCGTGAGTCAGTGCTTCACGCCAAGAGTTTACGCTTTGTTGACAATTGGCAGAATTTGCCAGTATTAGTGGCGAAGGAACACAAAAAAGAGAGTAAAGCAGACACTTTCATCACAACTGCTTTGATTTCCAAACAACACATCACACCCAATTTTCCACTTTCACAATTGAGCAGGCACTTAGCCAGAGGGGATAAGCTTCTCCATGACACAGTAGCACCCGATGCTCATAGAGGAAGCTCCTCTTCAGAAGAGACACATAACACAGACCTCCATAGACTACAGCGCTCCTGAAAGCAATGTTGGTGAATCTGCCGTGGCAAGAAAGGAGTGAATGAAGAAATCACACCTCTGTGTCCCCTATGAACTCTCTAATACAAAGAATGGAGATCAGAAAGGAAGCTATTTTATTCCATCTGCAGTTAAAAGGTTTCTTTCTTAAAATGGATACTGTATATATGGAATCTGACAGCAGGATAGAGAACAGCTTTCTGCATTTTATACTTTACTATACGAAATTTTCCGTACGTATAACATATAAGATTCACAATGGATGTGTTCTTTTAGAGGGAATCTTAAAACATTATGAGAAAGGAATTGAGATTTTGCATAGAAACAAACCAACTTATTTGTAATTATAATTATTAATACAACTCTCATGAGTTTTTGGTTATTGTAACTTAGCATTTTGTAATTGTTGCTTTAAAGAAAATATACACCCACTGTCTGTCGTTAATTAGTAAATATGCTGTAGGGTCAAAAAAGTTATTATATATATAACTGTCTTTCCCCTTTTTAAGAACTCGAGCCGTGCCGACAAGACGCTATGGGAACGCCTATAGTGTGACGGCTCTGAATCGTGTGTACAATCAGCCAATTAATTGTTGGGACGTCATAGGCGGGTGACGTCACTGGCCAGGAAGCATAAAAGCACGTGGATTGTTGCCGGCTTCAGCTTTCTGTCATTCAGTGAAGAGCTCTGTCTTGTGTGTGTGTGTGTGTGTCAGTGAAAGTGAAAGTGAAAAAAAAAAAAAGATGTCTAAAGCAAAAGATAAAAGGGGGCGAAAGTGACTTGTGTTACAGAGTGTGTGTGCCTCCGTGCAAGCGCTATATCTTCCCGGATGAAACACACACTGTGTAGTCTGCCTGGGAGCAAAGCACGCCACAGGCATTGTGATAAAATGCATCTGCGTGTGCTTCAATCACAGAGGGCTCTCTTCAGTGAAGAGAGAGCCTTCATAAGTGATGCTCGCTTGGTCCCGCTCATGCCGAGGCTGATCGGCACGGGTGTTCGTGGGGATCACAGCTCGACCTCGAGCAGGCAGGGGAATCCACTGGTTGAGCAGACGCTCACGAGCTATCTCTCTCTCTGCCGTCAAAGCCATTGAGAACAACATCTTTGCTAGTGGGCAGGGGGTACTTGGCAGCAGGTCAGGCTGGTGCATGTCTGCACACTATGGCAGTGTTACACGCTTACCAAGCCGACCTGCTGATCTGGACGAAGGCAAGCAAGTGAGCTCGGAGAACTTCAGAGAGCTCAGGAGGACCGCTGACCTCTCATTGCGTGCCACCAAAGAGACTGCCCACGCTATTGACAGGTCGATGCCAGCTATGGTGGCCGCTGAGAGGCATCTATGGCTGACTGTCTGATGTAAAAGAAAAAGACAGAGTCTGCCTGATGGACGCCCCACTTGCACCTCATGGCCTGCACTGCAAAAAATGCTTTCTAAGACAAGATTTTTTTTGTCTTATTTCCAGCCAAAATATAAAACAATTCTCAAATCAAGAATGATTTTCCAGACAAGAAACAATTACAGTCTTGTTTTCAGAAGAAACAAGCTAAAATTAAGTGAGTTTTTACTTGAAACAAGCAAAATAATCTTCCAATGGGATAAGCAAAATAATCTTGTTTTCTGTTTGAAATAAGAATATAATGCTTACCCCATTGGCAAAAAACCTTGTCTTAGAAAGCATTTTTTGCAGTGTGTTTGGCAACGCTGTCAATACCGTCGTCGACATGCACCAAGAGGCATGAAAACAAGCGGCGGCGTTTCAGCGGTTCCTCCCAAGCAGTCTTACCCGAGTACAGCAGGGGAGTTGGCAACGCATTGTGGTGGAGCCTTCTAAAAGGAGGAAAGACCTGAAGGTTGTCCTCCAAGAAAGGAAGGCCCCGCAGAAAAAGAAGGGCAGCCCCCTCCGGGAAACAGCGGGGTCCACAGCAGTACACGGTGCCCGGAGTCCACCTCAATAACCCTGCCGGTGTTATAGGGCATGGGTGTCTCCAGCGAACGCCACTCTCAGTGTCCCCTGCCCAGTAATGTAGCAGGCCTGAGAGATTCGCCACCCGAGGGAGCTGTGGCCATCCTTCTCACAGGAAGTTCCTGAGGTTTGATTTTGGGGGCAAAGCGTACCAATATCACATTCTCCCCTTCGGCCTTGCACTCTCGTCCCGTACGTTTCTGAAGTGTGTGGATGCAGCGCTGGCTCCTCTGCGACTCCGACTCTGCATACTCTTATAAATTGTTAAATTGACGACTGGCTGATCCTACGAGCCACTCCGGGCTCTTCTGCTCTCTTGTCCTAGCTGTGCAGAAACACACACTAGACAGGGATTTGAAAGTCTGGGGGCATGGGCATCTCGTTTCCATAGCGCCTTGAGGAACGTCTCAAGGTTGTAGCCCCATGTAACCCTAGTTCCTCGAAGGAACGAGACGTCACGTCTAGAAACCACGTTTTCGGCATCACCTGCCAGCACTCCACTGCATGACAGGAGCTTAAGCTGGCAGCATTCCACATGCTTTTATGCTCTCTGGCCAGTGACGTCACCCACCTATGACATCCCAAGAATTCATTGGCTGATTTTAAACACGATTCAGAGCCGTCACGCTGGAGGCGTTCCCATAGCGTCTTCTCTACGCGGCAGCAAAATAAATCAATATTTTCTTTTGAGTCATCTCGTTCATTTCGTTCATTTAAAAATGAAATGTTTTCCCCCTAACACATCTACGTGCGCAAAAGCTGATCACACTACAAACAATACCATACTGTAATGCTGTTAGACAAAAAAAAAGATTAATTAATTTGTTCATTGTTAACCTGGGTCTTCAGTCTATGATTAGTTCCCCTCACCTCTTATCTGAAGTCTTTTTGGGTCGTTCGTTCATAACGTGACGTGACAGCCCCATAAGCCTATCATAAACAGGTGAACTAATTCCAGTCCGAACTTTTTGCAATGCGCATGCATGACTGAACGAATCACTCCCCGAGATGACTCATTCTTCCCAAGTCACATTAAAGATTCCTTCAAAATGAACGAATCGTTCAAGAACGATCCATCATTACCTCACGTGACAACAAAGCATTTGGCTATGTCCAGTCCATCGATATGCTGAAGCTGAGAAACAAATCCAGGTACAGAATTACTTTAATACTTAACAAATGAATGTTGAATTAAGGTAAAAAACACTCCAAGAAAACAAGTGTTGCCTGAGATAATTGCTTGTGTAATAATCACTTCCACCAGAGCTCGTCCTTGCTCCAAGCGGGTCTCAAACCCAGGTCTCCGGCACGGGAGGTGGGTATGCTGGCCTCCGTTATACTTGCTAGTTATATGGCAACTAAATAGCAAGTTTTTGTATCAGTTCTATTTAACGTTAGCCTTATTACTTTGTTAGCTAGTCGAAATTGTTGTAGTGTATGTTTGGAAAGCAATAACGTCTAAACTTCATACTTGTTGCATCTCCCAGGATACTATGAAAAGAAAGGCAGACATACAAAGCTGTTTTAAACCAAAAAGAAAAGGAAAATCAGAATCATATACTGTGGGAGTGCAAGGTGCAGATTAGACAGAAAAAGGTACAAATGAATTTGTGGAAGACAGAGGAGGGGATGGAGTGTTGGAAGAAAGAAATATAGAAACTAATGACAAAGATCTAGAAGGAAGTGAAGAAGCAGAAGATATCCTTACTTTTCACTAATTGCAAATTTGTTGGTTTGTTAAAAAAGAAGAGATACTTAGACTTAAAGGGACTTTTGTTGCTTTATTCGCACTAAAATTATTGAATTTGTTTTCATGTCTCATCCAAGATATTTGAATACTTTAAAAGGTCATTTTGTTGCTCTTGTTGCACTGAATACTGTGATTTATTTTATTCATTTTGAAGTTATCTGTTGGTGATTTAAATGTGGTTTCTGTATATTTATTATGTGTTTTTGACTTGATCTACTGAGGCTTTGTTTCCATATACAGAACTCAATAAAGAGAAGTTAAATATACCGTACAATCTCATGTAATTTATCTAACTTTTCAAATACAGATATCAGGTTCAAGTCAAGCACACATCAGCCTTTATTTCATTTTTTAACAGGACAATGTAAAAATGTGCACCCCTAGTGTATACACAGAATAAGAATAGTGTTCCTTGAATCCACAAAAAACATGCAAGGATGCTTGCTTCAGTGTTGCCACCCCTCATAATTTTAATCCCACCCCCTTGCCACCCCATGAATAATTTTTCTAGATCCGCCCACTGCATATAAACACTCAACTTTAAAATGCAGAACAAACCAACCTTATTTTTAACATTGAAATAATTGTTAATTAACTTTTATTTAAAAAATGAGAAAGAAATGTGATCTGTTTTGTCAAATTAGCTGTTCATGTATTCATATAATGTAATGTAATGTTATATAATATTACATAATATCCTTCATAGATAGGTAACCTGCTTCCTCCCTGCTGTGAGGGATTTATGCATTTCAGCTCCAGTGTTACTGCTTGAATTTTACTGGCTTCAGCAGAGCAGCTTTTCCTGCTTTTCCTTCACTTGATGCTAATTCATATCGTGGCCCAGAGCTCCTAGCTCCATTGTGCCTGGATTGATTGTCTGCTGTAAAAGCCGACTCTCCAAGTAAAGAGCATAATTGCTCTTTGTTTACAGTAATGAATTCAGACATCTCATTGATCTTGACAAAATAATGTTTGAATACCTGGTCTGCAAACCAGCTGCCAACAGTGCCAAAGGCCTGGAGCGCGTTGGTGCCCACTCGCTTGCAGTTCCAGTTTTGCACTCTGCAAAGTGACAAAAACGCCGCCAGGAGTGATGCTACTGAGTTGTGACCTCCATAAAGACTGGCACAAAACATACAAATCATAACAGCAGCCTTCTGAGTTGTTCAGACAGCCGAAGGAAGCGGGAAGGAGAATTTGAGTACTGAATAAGACACACGACATAGAGCTTGGCAGACCTCGTGGCCTCCTGACGTGTTAGCACTCATATTTTAAAAGAAAAAGATGGGTGGCGGGCAGGTGTCCAGCTGAGATCGCGAGGTCAGGCATCGCTTGGAGCAAAGCCACAACGACTCTCGGATAATTGCTTCAGTGACCTCCTGAAGCCCTCCATCAGTAATGGCAATTTTATAACACACTAGAGATATTTCCTTTCCTGCTAGAGTATAACTGGGTAGGTGAAAGGTTCTATCCTGACAAACAGAGAAACAGACAAAAGGATTTAAAGCTGAGGCCTGCGGGCAATGGATTGGTTGATATAGGATAGCGAGGCTAAAGGAAAGTAAAAAAAAAAAAAAGCAAATCCTAAAACCTTGCAAGTGATTCCAAATTGCATGTTTGTTTTGACAGAGCTTTGGAATAATCTCTCTGTGTCATAATACAAGCAACACATAAAACAACATCTCTGCCTACAATAATGTATGACAGAGTTATTTGGTTTCAGTCTGACAACTGAGTTTGGACGCTAAAATTGTGCATCATACGTGTAGAACATTTACGACTGATGTGTGTGTGTGTGTGTGTGTGTGTGTGTGTGTGTGTGTGAAAGGTTCTTCATCATCACACAAGTCATTAATCTGTCTTCAGTATTCAGATGAGATAAACCCCTGGAAAATTCCCCCCCTGGAATTTTACTCTATCGTCAGTTCTGAAACAATCATCTTAAAACAACCACACACACACATTAGAACATTTGAGTCTGTAGAAAATTTGAGTATGTAAGAATTTTACACCGACATAAGCTACTTCTAATAAAGTGTACATACTGTATGTTTGTTACATGTGTAACAGTAGCTGCCTGTTACATCTACATTAAAACTAATTACCAATTACTGTAATTACTGGCTGTTTCGTAACTTAGCAACATGTACATTTTACAATGGACAAAGTATCAGTTTTTCAGTTACAATCAGAGTAAAAGTCAAAGTATACATTTATTTAATTATTATTATTATTATATAAATACATAAAAAACATATCCAACATTACCACATCAAAACTGCTAGGTATTTACATCATATTTTGTCATCAAGTGAGACATGAGAAGGAAAACATTCATCATTTTTTAAATCGGCACCCCAAAATTAGTAAGAAACAAGTATTAGATTTGATTCAGTGAATATGATGCAGAGAATCTGCTGCTTAAGTTACTCATTATTAACTTTGTTGCTGTTTAACAATCATTCTGAATATATACTACAGTATATAAGCAGCTCTGCTCAGCTGACTCCTGTCAGTTTTCTGCTCATGCCTTGTGTGATGTTTGAGTGATAGGGCTGCACCATTCAGCCGCGGTCGCCGATTTCTCTGACTTATCAGATGAGATGCTCGGCCACGTCAGCTGGGCCGGCGATATCAGACCTTCTGTCACTCAGCCGCGGCCCGCGTCGTTACTCACTCCGCCAGAGTGACGGAGAAAATAGCAAGACAAGAAAGAGAATGAAAGGGGTCAACAAATGGATAAAAAGAAACAAAAATAGACTTTGAATAAGAACACCGGGGAGTTCGACCTAGTGTTGACATTTACGAGAGCTGATGGCAATCGCCTGCCGCACTGGCATCTGCCAAGCTGATGATTTGCAGAGCACAACTCATCTTCGTCACCAAATTAAGTCTTGAATCAAAATTGGCTGTGGCAATAGGTTTTCATAGAGGTCTTGAGGGATTGGCAAGTAATGAGGTCGATTGATTTTCTTCTCCTCCGGGTGTTATGTTTTGTCAAAACAGTTACCTATTCTTCTTTAGGCGCCCCATAAATCGTTCATCGACTGACAGCTTAAGAAAGGTTATTGTTGTTGCGGTAGTTTCAACAGAAATGCTGAAGGATGTTCACATCTGCATACTGGCTAATGGGAGATGGATGCATTCATTTTTAAATGCATTTTTAAAAGAGGTTTAAACACAAAAGGAAGCTCATATGATCTGGAGATAGATTAGTTAAAAAAAAAAAAGTAACTATTTTTTTGTATTATTATTGAAGTGAAAATTGCCTGTTTTTTAAAGGTAAATACATTTATTTTGCATTAATTTACATTACAATATTTAATTTAAAATAAAAAGAATAATAAATTCTTATAAATTCTTACTTTTTTAAAAATACTTAACTAATTCTAATACTTAAACAAATAATAATAATAATAATAAAATACAAAGCAAGGTGGTTTAATAGTTGTCCATAAAGTACTCAGTATGTTTATCTAATGAATTTATCTATTTTTTATTTTTTAGCTCTATTACGCTAAACGCAACTCTTTTTGCAACGCTTTGAAGAAATACTTTTCATCCCCTTTGAAGCACCTCTGCTACACTCAAAACACAGATAAATAAACCCACAAAACATTTCAGGGCAATTACTATTGGACTCCAAATATTGTTTCATTTCTGTCATATCACGAGCATTGTGCTTTTAAGTTAAAACACATCTTGAAACTCATTCTGTCAAGCTGTTTCCTAAAAAAATTGCATTTGAACATGGATCCAACTCACTCTCTGACTTTATTTCAGGAAAAAAGGGTTAAAATTCGCACCATAGCTAACAATCAGCCACGTCAGTTTTAAAAAACTGTTAAGCTGATAATGCTTTTAGCCTTTGATTGCATCCAGTTTGATTCAGCGTTTGTCTTTTCCCTTAAAGTAGCATATATTTCCCTTCATGAACCTGGCACTCACCTTTCCTTCATTTTCTTATCATTGCCACAAATAGCTCAGAAAAATGGGCATAGAAATGAACAGCGGAAGGTGAGGCACATCTAGGTACAGCTGCTGGAATAAATGTGTGAGCCTCGGATCCCAATCAGTCATCCTGAGAAATAAGACAGCAAGCAAACCAGCTACACTGAGAAAATCGAGCAAGGATCTCCCTTCATGCATCTCAGGAGATGCCGCACCGGGAGAATTGTTAGCTCACAGGGGGTTATGCAAATTCTACTGCTCAATCAACAAGCTTAATAAGAAAAAGGTACATAAAACCCAGAAAAGCGGGGCTATTAATAAGCCAAATATGACACATACAGCTTTAAGCGGTGTATAGGAAATTGAGGAAATCTCGAATCAAGAAAGCTTGCTTGTTTAATGTCAACACTAATGCACTCAGGATCAAAGCTCCTCACTAAACAAGTACATACTAATTGAGGCTATATATTCACAATATACTTGTGAAGATCTTGCTGTTAATGTAAAATGAAGCAACATTTAATTGGGCATTAAGTTCCTCCATTATATTAGTTTTGCTGTGTGTGATAGGAACTGTGCGCTCTAAATTAAAAATTAGCAAAAACAGCACTGAATCATTTTTTTGTGATTTAAATCACTTAATTTAAAACTCATTTGAATCACTGATAAATATTTAGGGTCTATGAAGCATTTGTCATGTATTGGAATGTTTTAGTAAATTAAACTAGATAATATATCTATTTACTAAATCATACAAAAAAATTATATATTGATGAATACAAATTTTACTTTACCTTGCAGCATTAAACACTACCTGGCAACTGTTTTTTTATGTATTCAAAATAATAATAAAAACAATAAATAAATGCAGAAGCCAGGTTTGGTTAAAAAAAAAACAATGAGTAAATAAATATATTTAATTTACATTAAATAAATACTATAAAATAAATACATATTTAAAATTTAAAATATTTTAAAATATTTAAAAAAAATAATTAATTAACTTAAGTAGGTAAATAAATGTATTTACTTTACATTAAATAAGATAATACAATAAATATTTAAAATCATACCAAAATCAATGAACTTGGTAATTCATAAATAAGTTTACATTAATTTCGACTATCAAACTACAGGTATCTGTATCAATTAATCAATGTATCAATAATTCAATCTATCTAGCTATGTATCAATCAATCAATCAATCAATCAATCAATCAATCAATCAATCAATCAGTCATTCAATCTATGTTACAGTCAATCAATCAATTAATCTATTCATCCATCCATCCATCCAACTCACCAAAACATGCTATATAGCCTAAATAGTAAAGATATTTGTTTGTGGTTATAAGACCTGCAGAGCATAACGATAACTCTAGCATCAATAAGATAATGCACTGTAAGGTTTAATTGATAATGAGAGTCACTGCTAAGGTTCTCAGAAGCTCATCGGTATAGCTGCTAAAAGAGACTTTCATTAGGCTGGACTCTCTGGCTATGGGCTGAGGAGCAGAATAGGTTTGGGACAAGTATAATAACGAAAAGGAAGGAACTCAAAATCACCAGCTGTCAAAAGACAGCAGAAGTCTTACAAGCCCGGCATGACCCAGTCATCTTCGTAGAGGCCTGTTACAATCCTCTGCATGAGAACAGAGACTGGGGCTTGACACGAACAGGGACTAGCTGAGATTTCTGTTAGCATATGTCACACCACACAGCTATGACAGCTGATGTGGAGGTAAGCACCAGGGATGAGAATCAGCCCAGCGCCCACATAGCAGAGATTAGTATGACGTGAAATTTTCATAGTCCACATGCTTTAGCTGCCTGAAGCTGCTCACTATCATTACCGTAAAGTCTGTGTAATAGAGCTGGCATTTAATATTTAAAACAGCATGCGAGATGAATAAAAAGCAATTGGATGAGGTACTAAAGCTCTCATTGCAGCTTCTAGTGAGCTCACTTGCTGTCTACATAGATAACTAGTTTCTGAAGCAACAAACTAACCCTAATGAAGCCTCATAAATGAAGGCAGTACTAAATCTATCTATCTATCTATATATCTATCTATCTATATATCTATCGATATATCTATCGATCTATCTATCGATCTATCTATCGATCTGTCTGTCTGTCGAGGACAGTAAATACATTTACTTACTATTTTGCTTACATTTTATTGTAAAATAATCCAGAAAAAGATGGTATATTATACAAATAAAAGATTTTTTGAGTCATAAATTAGTATACTAGAACGATTTCTGAAGTGACACTGAAGGCTTCAGTGCTGTATCATAATGCATCTCCCAAAGGATAATCACGCTGTTGCTGTTGTGTTCTGGTCATTTCAGATCTAAACCAATGCAGCAGTGAGTAGTGAGCTCTCCTGTGTTCTCGTTGGATGACTGGGAGGCAACTAGCAATCAACCAATGAGAGAGTGTTCAGGTTTCTGACTGAAGGATACACCTATAGCCTCACTCTCTTTCTACTGTGTCTCTGGCCAAAACAGCCAACATTTAGCCACTTTATGGCATAAACAGCTATTTAATTCTGACCAACTTTTACTTTTAGTTAAGGATTTAATCACAGTTGGTAAATTTAAAGAGTTAGTTCACCCAAAAATGAAAATTCTGTCATTAGTTACTTACCTTCAAGGCTGATTATGTCAAATATGTTTACATCAAATATGTCTTTACAAATATGTACAGATGTAAGTCAGGGGAGAAGAATGGTAGAGTAAATTATGTTATTTTGAATCCAATCCAATTCAATCCAATGAAGTTGATCCACTGATGTCACATGGACTGTTTTACCGGTGTTTTTACTCCATTTCAGGATCTGAAATCATTTCAGTTTTGTTGCTGTCGGGACATATGGCTCTCTGATATCATAAAAAATATCTTAATTTGTGTTCGGAACATGAACAAAGGTCTTGTGGGTTTGAAACGACACGAGCGTGATTAATTAATGACAGAATTTTGAGTGAACTAACCTTTTAACTTACTTTTCTGCATCCCATTTGCCACCTTAAATAAATAGTCCACCCCAAAATAGCATAGATTTCGTCATCGATTGCTCAACTTTCTTTTGAGGAACACCAAAGAAGATATTTCGATTCCAATTGATTTTTTAAAAATGTAAGTAAATGGCAACCGAAATGGTTTAATTATTAGCATTCTTCAAATATTTTATTTTATGTTTCACAGAAGAAAGACAGACAGACAGTACAAGTTTAAATTAAAAAATGTATATGATTTTTTTTCTTTCTTAATTTAGAAGTGTGCACAACGGGAGCAGGTCTTTTAACTAGACTGTCTATTGGAAAGCCTTCTTGTTACACAGTCTGCTCATGGTCAGGCAGGTCTCAGGGCCGTGCGACATCAGTGCTGCTCTGGTGTGCTGGACACAGCTCATTTGCTGATGCATCCATGCATACGAGAACCCCACTCTCCCCTTCATATCTGTGTCTGTGTGAAAGAGAGAGAGCGGGCAGAGTTTTGGCCATCTGACTGCCAACACTTTCTCCTTCTCTCTCACTGTGAAGGAGAAATCTGCCCAGGAACAGTTCCCAGAGCCCCAGAGGTGGACTCTCGAAAATGAATATGAGCCAGTCATTCAGCTAAACCACACAAAGGACTTGTGTGGAGAATGTCAGTTAGATATATGCTATTTCAGTACATCTGCGTTGTGTATGGCAAAAGTATGGAAGCTTACAGTATGTCCTCCATTGAAGCAATTGAGACTTTTTATCTTATATTTCCTTGCAACTCTGACCACAAAGTGTTATTGTGAAAGTCATATAATTTTTTTATTGATTAGTTCCATGGGTGTTCCCACATGTAACGTCGAAGTGGTTTGACTGAAAGGGTAACGTCTAGGTTACTGTTGTAACCCACGTTCCCTGATGGAGGTCACACTTTCTCCTGCCACGACTCCGAGGTCGCGCTGACGCCGGCAACAGCTCTTCTGCGAAAACCTGCAGGTGCACTGTGCGCGTGCCCTCTTATACTCACACAGTGATGAGCGGCACCTCAGCGCAATCAGTGCACGCCAATATTCATTGGCCTTTAGTAAAAGCTCAAAGGCAAATCAGTCTCTCTGGAGAGTTCCCATGTGTAACGTCTCCGTTCCCTCCTTCAGGGAATGTGGGTTACAACAGTAACCTAGACGTTTTTCCCCCTTCTCTTCAATCTTTTAAAAAAATATTAACTCAGAACTGTGAGAAAATGTTGTAAATTGTGAGAAAGTTTTTGAATTCCTTGACACAAAAAACTTTCTTTTTTTTTTTTGACTTGCAAGAAAGAAAGTCTACTTTGTGAGACCAAAAAGTTACAATTACAGTTACAAATTTTTTATTCTGTGTCGGAAAAAAGCTTCCATACAAGAGATTTTTTTTCAGGTTAGTCCTATTTTCTGCATATGACACGAGTTGGGACAAAAGCGTCTCCTCTTCCTCTTGTCTACAGCACTGCAAACGCTGGTGGATAGCAACACAACAGACCTCACGAATACTCAGGGCAGGAGGTGAGGGAGAGAGCATTAATCACAGATGAGAAGTGTTATCCCACCATCGGTGCTCTTTTCCCCTCTTCTGCTCTCTCTCTTTCCCACAGTGCACTGTTGTAAGCAGCAGCAGATACAAGTGCATACTCTGTTTCTTCCCAAGCACCTGAGGAAATTAACACACTCTCCTCTAAAGGACCTCCAAAGTTGGTGTCTGCAGAAGGGTTATACAAAAATAAGTTTGAAGTCCACTGTGGCATCTTCAAATGAGGCGATACATCACACAAGTGCTGGCATATAAATCTGATCAAATAGGTAAGGATCTAGTCACCATCCAAAACTTAAAGTGACCCCTATTATGCCATGTCCAATACTGCAAGATAAATAATAGATGGTTATATTTGCATTGAGCATTCAAAATATAGAACTATGGGCCTATAATTTCTGACACACTGTATGCAGTAGACCAATCACAAGAGACTGGGCCATCTGACCGATCAGAGCAGAGTAGGCTCACGGAAGAAAGGGGTTTAGAGAGACTAAATCTCAGAACTGCTTCGAACTACTTTTTTTCGAGAATTGCTGGAAAACAAGGTGATATTAAACCATATTTTGAGATACAAAAGTGTTTTTTTCACCTTGTAATGTAAAAATATTGTAGAAGCATGCAGATTAGGAGTCTCAATAAAAATGGCATAATATGAGCAAGTTACAGCTGTATATTATCGTTGACATGAAACATGAAAAAGTCTATATGACTGCCTACAAATGTGCTCTTGAACATGCAGAAAGCGATATAAGCCTGGTCTTTTGCATCAGAAAATCACAAATATAATTAAAATAAAATTTAGCATACCACCTGCTTTACGCGTGCGGAGAAAAGCATGTTAATTGCACGAAGCAAACAGCGCTGGGGATTTGTAAATAAAATGCATTCCATAATAAGCTTCATTTGCATAAGGAGGCGTGTCTGCACTCAAAAGAATGACAGCTGACTTAATGACTTCATTTAAATATGTATGCCAGTGCACACACCGCCTGGTCAAGTTGAACTTCAAATACTTCAATATTATTTTTGCTGGGATATTCCGTGTTAAACTGTGGAGATTTCAGTGCATCTGCCCTGCAAAGACAGAAGGATTATCCCAAAGCGATCGGTGCACGATTCCGATATTAGCTCACACCACGGGCCTTTCATTATCATACAACTCTACTTAATTACTTTCAGACTGACGCTCCCTTACTGTGTAATGATGCATGCAGCCTTACTAATGTCTGAGAAGCTTGTAAATGAATGGTCGAAGGCTCCACATCCATTTCGGCTGGGAGAGAAACCTAATTAACTGAAGGTGCCGCACTGTTGCTCTGATGAGAGAAAACAATGGGACCGAAGACGCGTTTCGGAGCACGCTGCAGGTGTCGCTCAGAGAAAAAAAAAAGCGCGAAGTGGCTGGCTAGCAGTGAAATGACAGCACTCCCTCCCAGATGCCTCCTCTGTAATCCACATAATTATCTCTGTGTGTGTGAAGATCGAGCTGTCATTACTGTAGTTCACATCGACGCCCTTTCAACAAGCCACATCCATCTCCGTATAACTGAATCGAATTAACCTCCAGGTTATTTTCATTAATAAATATGAGATAAGAAATTATTACTTGGACACTTTGTGTTCTGTCAAATGACAGTGTTTTAGCGAAAGAGAAGACAAGCGAAATTTGCTGATCAATTGTGTTCTTGTCAGCTAGATAAAATGAGAAGTGGGAAGAGGGAGAGAGAGAGCGGTTGTCTCCATAGTTAACCGATCAAAGAGGCACTTATTCGCTTTAGGAGAAAATAATGAACGAGTCAATTTTTCAACACCCCGATTTCAGTGCGGGGAACAAAGACGATCATTATGTATCTGGGAGCTTGAGGGGATGATTGAAAATGTTGTCTATGCATCCAGACTCAACTGTGTGTCTGGGGAGGGTCTGAAACATAAGAAACACGATTTGAGGCGGCAAAACAGAACTGGAGTGTATTTCGTGGACCAATTATGAATTTCTTCTCTGAGATGTTGCTGCAAACAAAGACGCTTCCAGAGAAAACACATTATGAATGGGCATCTGAGGTCACCTGGTTGCATAAACAAAAACCGTTGCTACAGTGCAGATAGAGCTCTGGAAGAACCTCTGCCTGAGCCATGACAGTCTTGACAAATGCTTTTGAATTTGCTGAATGAAATAGATTTACACAGCAAATATATCATTATCCAATGTTCTCCAAGGTAGATTAAAATGATCAAAAGTGAGAGAATGTATTCACTATATTCAAAAAGATTTTTATTTCAAGGAGCTTTCCACAAAAATATGAAGCAGCACGGTGTTTCAACAATGATAATAATAAAAAAATGTTATTTGATCACAAAATCAACATACAGTATTAGAATAATTTTGGGAAATTGCGCGTTGACAGTAATGAATAAATTATACATTCAAAACCCATTTGTTTATTTCAATCAAATAATAATAAAAATATATATATATAAAAAAACATTAAAAAGCTTTTTTAATGCTAGTGAATATTATATGAATATTATATTGCATATTATTAATGACACAAAATATAATTATTTTATCATGGCAAGGATAAAAATGAACTTCCAAGTGAATTCAGACATCAGCATCATAAAATACAACATGAAAAAAAAAATTATATGTATAACTGTGTTTAGCTATTAGTTTCTTTAAGACTTATAATTAATTTATAAAGTAATATAAATGTAAAAAACAAGCTTGACCAATAAGTTTATATATGCTATGCTGATCAATTAAAATCTCTACTAATGCCCATATTGTACTGTATACTGCACACTACTGAACAAACATGTTCCATGTCACAACATTTAAAAAAACTTGAAAACCATAATAATGAAACTTCAATAAGCTTGGATTTGTCATATTGTACCTGGCACCATGTGTTATCCTGACACTGGCCTACTGTAACAGCTTCTGTGTTACTAAGCATTATTGAACATGCAATGACTTCAACAGCTTCCTACATAATATCTGACAGCCCCTAATGATATTCCTTATTCCGCATATGAAAGCGTAGGACAGAACAATCACATATGAGTTCCCTTTCAACATTTCACTCGTACTGCGTCTGCTAAGACGCATGGGGAAAACTCCTTTTTCCCCCTAACTGAAG
>JAUMHG010000067.1:19561190-19584945 GCA_032359395.1 Enteromius anoplus | reverse complement strand
ATATGACGCACTGACGTAATGAATATGCAAATTGTCGTATGACGTCATCTAGCGACATCTAGTGACTTTTCAAGCTGTAAAACTGCTAAAAATAAAAACTGCTGCAACCTATTTCTTTATATTTGCTTGGTGAAATTGCTTGATTTTCATCATACTTTTCACACAATTATACACCACATTCCTTGTTTCACTTATAAATAAATAGACAATTTTATGACGTAGGCCGAAAATGAGCTTCCCCTATTTGACAGACCAGTAGCCGCCACTGGCGGAGAGTGAAGTACTGTACGCTCCGACCCTAAGCGTAGAATTCGTGTAAGCACGTCATAAATAGAACGCGGCAGCAGTTTTCTGTCTGAGATTTGTTGTGCTGCATCATTAACACTATGACAAGGATATCCCCAAGATCTTGCGAGACCAGTCGCATCTGGTGATCTCGTCACACCCCTACAAATAAATATTAAGCAGCAAAACATCGTTTTTAACATTGTGACACGGACTGTAAGACTGGAGTAATGATGATTTGCATTACATAAATAAATTCAATATAAAATAAAAAGCTGCCAGTTGAATTAAAGTTATATTTAAAAAATACTATACAGTTTCTGTATTTTTTATCAAATTGAACAGTCTTGAGCACAAATTACTTTTAAGAAATCTTACTGATCTGGAATTTTTTTACTTTTGTATTTTAGGTTGAATTATTCTATTATTACAGTATATATATATGTATGTATACATAATTCTGTGTTAACAGATAAACAATACCAACTTTTTTTCTATATGAACAATTCAGACTAACAGAAAATGTAGATTAATCACTGCAAAGTCTGAATAATGGCATGATGAGACTTACTGCTCTACATCCAGGCCTGTGTTTGATAGCCCACCCATCTGACGGCTGCCAGCTCTGTAAACATTTACTCATGCTATTAACACAGACCACTGAATTCAGCACTGTCTGACCACATATTACATAGCAGCTATAGTTAGAATATAATGTCTAACTTGTACCACTGCTGGGAAGCATTGAAACATACACAACCAGTTCATGACTCATTGTTAACAACACAGAAACAAATATACAACAGGGACGGGACATATTAAGGCCCTTTGATATGTGAACTAGGCTCCATGTCAAATAAAACCTTCGTGTACAGATCCAAGAACTGAAAACACATTGGCCGCTGTCCCATTCCCATGTGTTGAGCGCAAAATAAGCTGTGAGATATGTTTAGGATGTGGATTGTAATGCTGTGATAATCACAGGAATCTGCTGGCTCATGACGACACAACTCAGTCACTTCATAGTTTGCTTCCATGTCTAAATTAAGATCTGATGAGTCAGATAGACTGGTGGAAGAGACCTGTTAACATTGGCCTCGAAAGGTATTTGGACATTTTATTTATGCATGAAAAATGTTTGTTTGTTGTTTCATCAATATATATTTTATTTTATGATGTAACACTGTATGTATGATTTATTTAAAGAATTATGCAATGATGCATTAATTTGATCGAAAGTGGAAGTAAAGATTTTTACATTATTACAAAACATTTTTATTTTTCTTCTGTTAAACTTTATTTATTTATTTCAAAAATGTTTCATGGTTCCACAAAAAATAATAACATTTATTTTTATTATAAATTATTTTAAGGTTAATACAATGTTAATGTAAATATTTTCTAAAAATAATTACTGTGTGTTTGTGTCTTTATACAGGTGCATCTTAATAAAGATTGTTGTGGAAAACTTCATTTATTTCAGTAATTTAACTCAAATTGTGAAACTTAATCAAAAAAAGTGCATTGAATTAAATAATTCAATGAAATTACTGCTTTTTACTATAAAAGGCCTTTTGTGTTGTAGAGGTAATGAGCTCTTAATGTTGTTTCAAGTTAGAGAACATCAAACTTCTGAGATAAAGATGGCACGAAAAGTTTTTTTTGCAGAGACCAAATCTGTATTGTTTAAAAAGGGTGACAACTACAGATGTCATCAGTTTCTTGGATGTGATAATATCTCATATTTTCTCTTTGAAGTGAGCCTGCAGCTCTGGATTGTCTTAAAAGGGAAGGTAACAACAAAAAGAGGACTACATCATTATTTAATCAGCTCATTTCTATATTTGGAGGTGAACCTTTTTTCATTTAAAAGTCATTTCATTAAAAAAAAAAAAAAAAAAAAAAATTTGATTAGCAACAAAGCTCAGCTGTGAAGCCCACCTGTGATCAGACGCAATTTCTTGTCATGGGAATGAAACAATAAAATTCTCAAGGTTTCAATACATAATCTAGCCAACAAGATTTCTGCATACTCCAAAAGAAAATGAGTTTCAAGTTAAAGTGTTCTGGGAGTTTGCCAGGCTATTTCTGTGGTTTCTAGGGTGCTATGCGTAGTTGTTAGTGTGTTGCTAAGTGGTTCCTCTTGTAATCTGGGTGGTTTCTAGGGTGTAAATGTCTAACCCTAAGTGTGCACAAAATAGTAATAGTGATTCTTGTCTTAACAAGTGCCACTAATTAGCAAAAAGCTTCCCTTCTGCTTGACGACCCTGTGTTTAATGAGAGAGGAAAAGAAACAATAAGCACATGCTACTCATTACAGGTTGTGTTGGAGGAGGAGTTCTCGTTTGCGAGTTCTGAGAAATTAGTTAATTTGTGAGAAATGCATTAACAGACTCCAAGGGTGGTGAGAGGAATCCTCTCCGCTCTTTCTGTCTCACCCGCCACCTCTTCTAGTTTTAAACACAGAAGCACGTGTCTGTTCCTTGACTTTTTTTTCCAGATTGCATCAGTCTTGTGCTGGTTTAGTGGCTGTCCTGAACTTCACTTGTGGTTTACATGCTTCACAATCAGTCTAAACTGTGTTGTCTCCTGTGGCCCTGACCTGATTTGGTTGCTTTGTATTAATGGTGAGGACGAAACAGAAGCGTGAGGTTAACGTTGAGGGGTTTTTATGAAGTACATGGCATGTAATAACTGTTCCATCAGCAATGCCAGTCACACTGTCATGAGAAACAAAGCAATTAGATCTCACCAATTACAAAATGTGTGAGACCATTATTCTTTGTCATGATTTTTTATTTTAATGTGTTAATTTAGTGTGGTTGTCATTCTGTTTCATTTATTACTTATTAATTAGATTTTTATAAAAAGAAATGTGTGTGAAAGAAGATTATTATATTCATCAGTGCTGCTTTTTATGACTGTAAAATTTGTATTATTGCAAAATATTTTTACAATTTAAATTAACAGTTTTATTATTGGGGGGTTGTGGGTGGGCACTGCCAAAATGACTTGACGTGCCCCCCTGTTTGCATGATCAAGAGTGAATTTAATATTGACAACGAACAACGTTCATTTTATTTAATCAATGAATATTGCTGAGAAAATCACATATTCAGCAACATTTAGCTCAAAGAACCACACATCTCTACAATGGTGACTTACTTAGGAAGCTATAATGACACAGAGTAGCGGACGGGCGCAGCTTGAGGCGCACAAATATAGCATCACAAAAATAAGATCATTCAGACCAGTGGCGTGACTACAGACAGTGCAGCTGCACTAGGATCCGTGTGGCAGGCCCATGGCAACAAAGTTACTATATTATAAAATATATAGAAATATTTACAATAAAATATACTTCAGGCCAAAGTGAAAAGTAACCAAACAGTGAAAAAACACCATAAATGTGCTCTATTTATTTGTGTGTGTAGTGATATAGCGGTAGATTAAATGGCTAGTCTTTCTGAGACCGCGGGTTCTAATCTACCCTCGTGAAGGTCTTTTTTCGAATTAAAACCAAAGCGGTGTTCATTTAAGTGATTGTATATCAAGAGCAAGGGCACGTTCGTGTGAATGTTTTTTTTTTTTGTGCTTTTACCAGAAAGAAGCACTCGATCCTCTGTGTGAAGACGCGCATTGTGCACGAGCGCCAACTTATAACAGCGGACACGAGCGCTTGTCACAACACATTCCAGCGATAGATTGCCTGCTATTTAACATAGACCAAAAAAATTATTATCAAATGGAAATGTTTCTTTCTTTTAGGCACATTTGCCGGCGCATCTTGTGGAAACATTTGTCATTCGTGCTGAAAAGGCTTATGGTGCATATCAGTTTCTTTTTAAATAGCCTACATCAGTTTTGGCAAGACTTTTATACTCTTTATAATGAATGCCATTAGTCTATAATTTGTGTTTTATTTATGATTTGTAGTTACCCTTTCAGTCGAACAACTTCGACGTTACATATGGGAACCCGCCAGAGAGACCTATTGAACCTCATCACTGTGTGAGTGTAAGAGGGCACGCGCACAGTGCACATGCAGCTTTTCGCTTCAGAGCCGTTGCTGTTTTGGAGCTGGAGATCCCCTGGACTTTCGAGTGTTCTACGAGAAAGGTGAAGGAGAGATCTTTTAGAGAAGTTCCCACAAAACCTGCTCTCTCGTCTGACAGCGTTTCTTGGCGGCTGTCAGCGGATCCTGCGGGCTGGTGGCCTTTTTCAAGGCCGGCTGTGCCAGTCATCGATATATCACGTGAGCATAGACCCCTGAGTGCACGGAGTTGCCACGTTGGGTCTTCCCTGGGCGACCAGGAGGAAAGAGCTAATTCCTTACGGTTGGTGAGACATTCTGTAGCGGAATGTCGATCTGGCCGTGCGTTTCTGGGTGTGGAAGTTTCCTCACCTCTTCAGACAGTCACGAGCGCTGCCTGTCGTGTCTGGGCCGAGAACACGCTCAGGCGGCGTTCGTGGATGGTCAGTGCGTTCATTGTGAGCGTATTACCATGGCTACGTTGAGGTCTCGCCTCTCACTCGTGAGCAGGCTCCCCTCGCGCTCTTGCTGTGGCAAGACGTTGGACGGGTTGGAGAGGGTGAGTCTGATGGTGAGGCGGTACATCTGTGTCCGCGCAGCTTCCTGGCGGGGTCAGCCTCGTCTCCCGTCCAGAGCATGTAAGCTGTCGTCCACCCTGGCGGGCAAGGCTTACGGTGCTGCTGGACAGGCTGCTACCGCCTTGCAAGCTATGGCTACACTGCAAGTGTACCAAGCGAAAGCTCTCAAAGAGCTGCACGAGTGGGCCTGATCAAGGAGTGATGCAGGAACTCCGCGCTGCGATGGACCTCGCTCTACGGGCGAAGAAAGTCACAGCGCACGCCCTTGGTCAGGTGATATCCACTGCGGTGGTCCAGGAACGCCATCTCTGGCTGAACCTGGTGCAGGTGCCAGACGCCGAGAAGATACGCTTTTTTTGACCCAGGAGTTCGCGGCATTTCAGAAACAGACGGAGGCGATGTCGCACATCTTCCCCCGAATGCTCCTCCGCCTGCTCGTTGCAGAGGGCGTCCCCCCGCGACACCCACAGAACCATCTGCTCAGACCCCAGCTAAAGCACACGATGCCAGGCTGGCTGCTGAGAGGCAACGTCGTCAAGCTGGCCGTGGGCACGGGACCCCCCCTGCTCAGGGGCCGGCCAAGAACACCCGGAGGGTCGGGAAGCGCTCCTGAGACAGGCAGCCCGGAGGTAATGAGATCTGCTCTTCAGTGGACGTCGAGACCATCTCCGTCCCCACTCCTGGAGGAGGGCCAGGAGCTTCTGTGCATTCAGCTGCCGTCGGCCTACGGGATTTTGTATGATTTGTCTAAAACCACTTGTGGGTAGGTTTAGGGCCGGGTTTAAGTTTGGGTCATTCGTACAAATTCATATGAATTGGCATCGCGTAAAATATGTACGATTGATAATAAATCGTATGACTTTGTACGAGTGAGGTTGTACAAATTTGTATGATTTAGCCACCTCGTAAAATATGTAAGAATTTTTTTTAGTGGTAGAAGTGGGCTTCCATAGTTTTCTGATTTAATGTGTTTTGAACTGGTATTTATTCCTGGAAATTTTGGTCAACCATTACTTTAGTCTTTAGGGACCCATAAATCCTTCTAATATGCTGATTAATTGCACAAGAAACATTTTGAACTTTCTGATGTTTATATAAATACAATTTTTTTCTGAAATTCAGCACACAAAAGGTTTTATTTACAAATTTGGTAAATCCTTCTTTTTAGGATAAAGAATTTTACAGCAAATTCAAACCAGTTAGTCACTCGGCAACTCTGAGTCAATCAAAGCTTCCTGTACCAGACGGCAAGCTTAAGAGCCAGTCGTTGCTTTTGATGTGGAAACACAGAACGTTTTAAATTGCCATGAATCAGATCATTGCAAGAAACATCTTTTACCACTGCATTCGTGCATTTCCAGGAGAAGGATTAAGAGAAAGTGATTTTCATCCTAATCAGATTCAGGCAGGATTTGAGGGGCTTTAGCAGCCCTCCGAAGACTAATTCTCTCCGTGACGTGAGCAGACGTTATGGCCTGTTTTGCAAATTCGCATTCTGACAAATCATGTTTAAATCTCAGTGATACTAAATATTTTGTGGCTGACTGTGTGGGTCTTTGGCAAGGTGCTTAAAGTTGGTTTACAGTGAGCACGTGTGTTTGTTTATTTCTGGGAAGAGGGTCAGAGCGGGCAATCATGAGGATCTCAGATCTGCAGCGTCGCCCTGGCCGACTCTGTCGAGAAACATTATGCTTGGAGCTCGGCCCTGTTCGCAGAGGCAGAGGGAGTAACAAATCCTTCACGCGACAAAACTCCCAGAACACCCTATGATGAGTCATAACCGCTAAAAAAACATGATATTTATTCAAAGGTGCACTCAGACTTCCTCGTCTCAGTTGATTTAGACATCATACTGACACCTACTGGTGTGGAAGCATGAAATTGTTTACCAACTTCGACCTTGACCGTCGTTTGTTTGCACACTGCCCGTCGTTTATACTTGGTTTGTGGCATGTGAGCTGCGTCGCAACTTTTTCCAGCGTTCCAGTGGGAAAACTGTTTGTTTGGACATTTTACCACTGGACTGTCTGGTCGCGCACATGCCAATCCATCCCTCCAGACTGTGCTGTTGACTCAGGCTCCGTTGTTATGTTGTGTCTGTGGTTTGTATATTGTATATGTTGTTTTATTGTTTGATTTGCTTGTTCTGTTTAGATGTACTTAGATGTTTATGCTTTCGAAAGCGCCTTGAGCTCTGAAAGCGCTATATAAAGCAAACATGTTGTTGTTATAACAAACGGATCATGTGATCTCAACATCACTTTAAGGTACTATAGATTAAAACATTTGCGCGGAAAGCGATTGAGCGCACCTTTATTGTTCATATTGTTGAAAATTTTTCAAAAATGTAAATTCTGCCATCGTTTATTTACACTGATGTTGTTCCGAAACTCTGTGAAACATGAAATAATCTATTTTAAAGTATGTTGGTGTACAAAACGTTTCCGTTCCCATTGACATCAATTGTACTTTTTTGCTCATTGAAGTCAAATGGAACGAAACTAATTGGTTACCAACATTCTTAGCATTCTTAGTAAGTGAATGATGACAGTGTTTTCATTTTTGGGTGTACTATCTCTTTAATAATACTCTGTCCTTTCTTTGATTCATCTAGTTTACCAGCACAGAGAGAGTGATGTGCTTATTTAATCGGAGTTGTACATCTCAAAGCACTTTGTAAGGACGTTTAAAGAGCCTAATATAATATTTGAAAACACTGACTGTTCAGTTTTGGAAGGCTGACTGAAGGTCTCGCGGTGATTAACAGCTGTGTTTAGAAATCAAAGCAAACACTTCACTTTATGTGCCTCATAACCGAAGATGAATTCTCTTCAAAGTATCTACAGCATGGCGATGTTTTGTAATTATTCATGTTTATCCTCGGGCCATATTCAACCATTTGTTTTAATACAGCTGCTTCAAATGCAAACAAGAACATTGATTTAATATGTTAAGCACTAACATAACTTGCACCCAAAGCAAACACACTTCTCTTATTCATTCTATGAAATGATGGCTATATTACTGCTGGTAGCCCAAAAATGTATGAAGCATGAAGGAAGACTTAAAGGTATAGGTGAGAATTCTGTCATTTTTACTAATTTATTATAATAAACTTTATTACACTATACTTTACTATTCTACCTCTACCCAAAGTTATTGAGGACTGAGACACTCAAAAGTGGCATAAAAATAGCTATTTAAAATAATTTTGCCACAAAGTCACAAATAAACTATTAATTAAAATCATGTTCGTACAAGATATGTTCGTTGAGAAATGTTTTCAAATGATTTCATTCAGTTTAATGTGTGTTGCAGAGAGGAGAACGTGTCTCCAATGGTGTCATTATGTTCATGAAGAACCACATACAGGTTTGGAACGACATGAGGGTGAGTAAATGATGATGTAAGTTTCATTTTGGGTGAACTATCCCTTTAAAACTGAGAAAATCTTCCTTGCAACAACGTTTTAGCTCTGTTTTAGGCCTTAATGCTGGCGCTCATAAAGTGATACATGTGAGATCTCACTTGAGCTTTGCAGATGTTTTTGTGGATACAGTGTAAGGTGTTAACACAGAGCCAACTCACAGGTGTTTGGCCAAGACCTCGGTATTTAAAAACTCCTCAAAAATGGAACGGAAAGTCTAAAATATCAGGCACTGTTTTCATTTTGTAAACCTGTAAAAGCAGGATAAAGACCTAACCTGCCGAGCTCAGTCCAGTATTTCACCCTGAACAAACGGAGGTCAGCTCAGCATGATGACATGCCTACCACTTTCCCAGAGTTCCTACACTGACTTCTGAGCAGCTGCCACGTGGCAGGCAAAGCTGTCTTTAGTAGGTTATGATAAAAGAAAGCTAGATTAACCATGTGAATGTCAGGCACATATCAGTCATAGTGGGGCCCAAAAGCATGAGTGAACATGTTTGTGTTCTAATTTAATACTTTAAAAAAACTCACTTAATGTTTTATGTTTATCATTGAGAGTCATGTTGGTTTTTGTGATTTATGAGGACTCTCCCTAGGTGTAATGATTTATATACTGTACAGACATCAGGTGCTATTGCCCTACACTGACCCTACATCTAAACCTACCCCTTACAGGAAACTATGTGCATGACTTTAAGTTGTGCCTTTATGTATGCATAAAAACAAAAATTCACAAAAGTGATTAGAAAGGACATTTAATGTAAGCAAAGTGTTTACGTTTAAGGTTTATAAAATGTTAGATTTCAAAATCTGGTTAAAATAATGCTACGTTGTCAGTGTAACACAATATTTACTCACACAACATGCTTATTCGAACTTGTGCATATTAAAATATGTAAAAGAATGAGGAAGCATATTACATTTCAATTGTTTTAAATTAGTAAAAAAAAAATCTTTCTGACAAATGGGTAAAACCTAGCGTAGTGGAAAAAGAAAGGAACCATAAAAATTTGGTTTGAAAGTAATTATGGAATATACATGCATTATTATTTTAATATAAACATTATTTTAAATGATTCCAGTATTAATGTTATTTATTTATTAAACTATATTTCTAGCAGTTACTCCTTTCTTTAAAATGGCTAAATTACACCAAAGAAAAAGGGTTTCATTTATTGTATTGTGTGGGTTTCACATTAAATAAGGTCATAATCATGGTCATTTCCAGTCAATCAACAGCTATTTAAATTGTGCAAGTGTTCCCCTCTGTCTTATGGCGCCTGGCTTTTAAAGTTAAAGCCACTGACTGAGCTAAAGCCTATATTGACCCACATACTGTACATGAATGTCATGTGAGTGTAAATAAGGCCTAACTGCCGGGCCAAGGTCAGTATATTGTCTCACATTTCTCCAGCTCCAGATCATTAAAGCCTCCTTAAGCCAGATAGGCAATACTTTAGGAAGGACTTCACTAGGGCTGGCCCCTGGGCTCTCTCCAGCAACCTGACAGCTCTACTCCACTCTCTCTAATACGTGCTAATTGCATTCCCTCTTACTCACTAGATGGGAAGAATGCACATGTTATTTCTGCACCAGGGCCCATCAGCAGATTCCAGCTTTGAAAGTAAAAATATGGCTGGTTGAGTCAGAAATGTGCAGATGAGGTGCACCATTGCACATTATATTGTGGACTTTTTGTATTACTCTCTTTTTTTCCTGCTGAACATAAATGAAGATATTTTGAAATCCTCAGACTTCCAGAATAGGGAAGTCAATGAGGAACAGCAACTGGTTACTCACATTGTTAAAAATATGTCATTTTGTGTTCAGTGGAAGAAATTAGTAAAATTATGGCAGTTGTCTATTTTGGGTGAGCTACAGTATCTTTTTAAAGTTTCATTAGGAAAAAACTGAACGGTATTATTGTATTATTATTCATGGCATGGTTAAAACTTTGTAAAAGCATTTGAGTGTGGCATTACCATCCTTATGTGAAATGACTATACGTCTTAAAGAGTAGTTCACCCAAATGAATACATAAATATTTATCTGAAAAACAATCAGTACATTAGAAAAAAGGGGATTTTTTCTCTTTTTCCAAGTTGCTAAGAATTGATTTCTTGCTCATAGACTTCAGTTTCAGTGTTTCACTCTCTCACTCACTCACAAACACATAAAGAAATAGGACTTCAGATGGTAGTTTTATGGTACTTTTTTTGTTCTTTTACCATTTTTATTGTTTTTTGCTAAATTGGCCTTGTTTTTTCACATATAGAAGGTTAATTCAGTTCAAATCCACATTAAAAAAAAAGATACTGTATGAATTCCCAAATTGAACTGCTTGAGAAGTGCACAACTAATACTTGTACTTTCTTTCTTTTTCTTTTTTCTTTTTTTTCTAAATCACAGAATTGGAATTGACTTTCAGTGCATAAGTTTGTTGAACTGGGGCAATTGAGCTTCGCAGCAGAGGGATTTTCTAGTTATTTAACACATCTGGCTTACCTGACTCCTCTGTGCTTTTTTCAGAGGCTGGATTTACAGTAAAAGGTTTAAAGATCAAATTAAGATCAAGGGGTAATCATGCCTTTGTTGAAGGTAGGCTTATCTGGCGAAGGAAAATATAATCACAAGCTTTTGTGATGTTAAGGCTTACCAACCTCACCATGTTATCATGGCTCTACTGAGAAATAACAGTTAGAGAGGGGAAATATTTATTTGTAAAGGTTTTGCTATTAGAGTGAATCCCACTGGAGAACAGGGGATTTAACTATAGGATGTTGAGAATGAGGTCAGTCAGTCATGTGGTCTTCACTAACTAAAAGGACACCATACAGCAGGTATGATTGATGTTAATCTTGGTATTTTGGTGACTTACTGTACGGCTGATAGAACTTGCGTTGATGTCTTTTCATGGAGACTCAAGCTGGTTCTTTGTCTAATGTTCAGAGATTTTTCTTTACACTGTCACTTTAGAGTGTATTTGTAATGTTGAAGTAAACAAGTTAATCATATTAAGACCAGTGTGACAGTAAGAGCTAAAGCTGCCACACTCTTCACATAACAGCAGCTCCCAGTTGTATTATTTACAGTTCTGTTGTTAGCTAGCTAGCTACATCTATATTTGATATTTATTAATTTCCACTCCCACGGACAGACTTCATAAATCAGTGTGTTATAAACTGTTGATGTTTCTATTTAGCCAAACACAAGCCAGAACTGCTGATCTTTAAGGGATATTAGGATTTTTGTTTGTTTTATTGCTAATGTGTTTTTTCCTCACTAATGTGTATATTCCCCAAAAAACTCTTTGATCATTGCTAAATAATACTTTTGTGCCATATAAGGAGAGTTTTTTTTTTATATAAATGTTTTTAAAAGAGTATCTGAGGTTTACCAAAGCTGAATTTATTCGATCAAGCACACAGTAAAACAGCGAAATTGTGAAATATTATTACAATTTAAAATAACTACAGTATAATGTCTTCAGTGTCATATGATCTATTATTAATCATTCTAATAAGCTGATTTGGAGCTAAATTAATACTGCTTAATATTTATAGGAAAACCCTGATGACCCTTTGTGCAATATTTGTGCAACAATGTAAAAGCCAAGTTAATATTAATTTTGCATTGGCCATCTGATAAGTGCTGTGTTGTATTAACATTAAAGATACGACCTGCTCCATTTTAATGAGATTGGTGGCCAAATATTCTCACAAAATAGAAAGGTGGTCCCCACCAGTGACGCCTTTGTTTCCTAACAATCAAAGTCAACGTTTACTCTTATTCTGGCCATTTTAGCATAATTACTGTATTTTGGTTTCTTAATGAAGTTTGCAGTTTCTAATTATTGCTTATTTTGTCTACCGTGGTTTGGCTCTCATCTTCTGCTGATTTGTCAACAGGATGTGGGAGGGTTTGTCATGTAAAAAACAACAAATAAAACTAATTTGCCAACTTTAAGTTTTTCATAAATGTCCAGATGAGCACAAAAAGTTGTCGTAAACTCAGAGAATAAAAGGATTTCTGGTAATAAATGTCAAATACAGCCACTTGACATATAAACAGACTCCCACAGTAAAACAGTCTTGCGTCTTTGACCAGCATGGTGCCGTTTTTTGTACTTAGTGGTCCAGTGCAAAAACTTTCCTAAATAGCAATTTGTCCAAATGAAATGCAAGTTTCATATTTTATTTTAGGCAAGTCTCGCTAAATTACAGACTGGTTGCTGGTGCCGAAAGAAAAATGCTGCTTTTTGTGTGGTAGCTGCTTTCTCAAACCTCTGTTGAAATTCATTGCTGTTTATCTAATCTCAGATCTCTGCGTGCTTTCTCCAATCATCTAAGTGAGTGATTTGTACATATGCCAATTCATTCAACTTCCCATGAAAATGTTTACTGAGCCATTGCTAATCTTTGTTAGGTGAGCGAACTTTATTTAAAACTTGGAAAAACCAGCCTTGAAACTTCTGAAGGAATGCATTTGTGGATGTATTATCCATGGAAGATTTATATTTTGTAAAAATGGAACACGATAATCTTCTGCACTCATAGTTGTCCCATTATTGAGTGAGAAAGGACTGCAGTTTACACACACTGTGACTGCAATAATCATCCTTTATGTTTCTCGAAAGTGAAAACAAAACGAAACCATTGTCTGAGCGCCTGCTTAAACATCCCTGAATGCTGAGTGCATTGTTTTCATAGCATGGATTTGTAGGAATCACAGAGCTGCAGCTCTTCTTAGGAAAGAGGATTAGAGGAAAAATGCGATGGAATTCCAGAGGTGTTGCTGTAGAAACCGAGGAGTTGGCCAATGTTACGGGTCAGTACTGGACAGGTGATGTGCTCGCACAGCAGCGGGGCCCATAGAGGCTCTGAATCCCAACAGCACACCTAGCTCTAACAATGACCCACAAATTCACGCTTTTACCACAAGATACTTCCCCCCCGGGGTGAGGGAGTCGACATCATAATAAAATTTAATAATGCAGTGCAGCATTTGATTTGACGGTTGTACCTCCTATTGTTCTCTGCTTCTTCGACTATGGGTGCTTTTATGTCTCAGGGGTTGATTTATATTAAAAAATAAATGAATGCATTTGTTATATGATCTTGCAAATGTTTTGCCATGCCCTCATTTTTTTTCTTTTTAGATACCTTTTATGTTTTGATTTTATTTTTTGTACTTTCTTTCTTTTTCACTCTTTGAGTTTTTTTTATTATTTATTATTATTAAATAATAATATAATATTATTATTTTTATCTGTCACAAATCAAACGTTCTGCATAAGAATATGAATTTGTCATTTTTATTATGATAATATGTACTCTAAAAAAATAAAAATATTTATATTGTGAAATGTATTGTTTGTTTGCTTTTTTCTGCAGTGTCACCATGCTGAAATATGAGACATTGTATAAAGAAAGCAGAAAAAGCAAGGTAAATTCATAAAGTAAAGTTGTCAAATTATGAAAAAGTGTGAAAACATTATGTAAAGATATGATAAATGATGCCTTGGCGACTAGTTGAAATAAAAATGTATGTTTTATATTTGTTTTAATTTTAGTTTTGATTGTTGTTAGCTATAATAACCCTGATGATAACTATAAAATTAGATCAATGGAGCCCTTTTTTTAAAAAAAATTAAGAAAATTACGAGTTATCGAGTTACAGATGACTAAGATAAATATTTTTACAATGGTTTTAATTTTAGTTTGTTTTAATTGCAGTTAACTGATTTATTATGAAAATGTTTAAAATGTAATTTCCACCGCATATCAAGTATACTAAATAATTTGAAATATATTGGAATGACATTTGTTAATTTAGAAAAATGATTAAAAAATGTGATAAATGTGGTAGCTTATTGACATACAAATTAAATAAACTAATGAGAGAGTATAAAAACATTTCCACTAGTACCCATAGATGAGGGAACACCCAGCCACTTTTCACTGAACAACAGAAAACGTCAAAGAGAATAATCCAGGATGGGGTGTAGGAGGGTGAAGATGAAGGTGGGGGCAGAAGTTTGGAGTTGTGCACGGTCTGTCCGTCCTGGGAATTAATATGGATTGGTGATTCCCAGGATGGCGCTCCCCTCCGGAGCTGGAAGATTAAAAGTGTCCTGCTCATTCAGCTGCCGCTCAGGAATCGAGAACAAACAGAGTAACACACAGCTGAGTCAAGAAGAGCAGAGAAAAAGGCTGATTACACTTTTATGGGAACTCGACTCTTCAACCTTTTGTTCTCACAATGAAATCCTGCCTCCCAAGATCTGTACCTGGGGGCCCGGGAGACGGAGGGAGGTACCTGGAAAAAAAGACAATGTATCTTGGCTAGCAAAACAATGATGGGAAGTCCAATGAGGTTGTCCCTCTTTAGACTCTTTTTCACTGTACCAAAAACTTTTGCATCCTTCCTGGTGACGCTTTCATATACATTTTAGATTGATTTGCCTGCGAATATGATTCTTAACAGTGAGAGCAAAAGAAACAATGCTTATTTACTGGAAAATATGTAGAAGGGCTGACAGCTCACAGGAAGCCATTGAGGATGTTTCGACAGCCAATAGAGTCTGATTCAACATTCCCATGTGGTTCATTTGTTTAGGTAGGAACGTACAGCTTGTAAATATGTGTTCTCAAGTGCTTTGACATTAGCATTAATTGCCCTTGTAGTACTACATTGATATACTTGAAGATCAAAGGTTGACTGGAGGTGTAACACTCGCGCAGTGTTTACGAAAAGTGTTTTTCGCAGAGATTTGCCGCTAATGTGGCAGTGACGTCCAGACTGGAGCTCAGGGGAGCACGGGTGCGGTCAGGCCTGCTTATGTTTAGCTTCCTCCAGAGTTGTCTCGATTGTGTACTTATAAACATGTGCTGACAAATTGTCTTGGCTCTGGACTCATTTATTTGCGGTTTGTAGCATTTTATTATAAACAGATTAAAGAAGTTTTCGTCAGATCAGGGCGGAAGATCTAGAAGAGACGCACATAAATATGGTTTAACAGTTGTTTGATTTATTACGCAGTGGCCCCAAATGTATTTGGAAATTAAAGTCACAGTTAAATCAAGCAAACAAATGATGCTAGATTTTGTTTTGTTTTTTGCTTATTATGATTTTTACTGGATGTATGAAGTCAATTCTTGTTCACTCCATGGGTTAGCTGTGGACATTTTCCACTAACCATTAAACTGTAAATGTTGTATAATATTTTATGTAATGCAAAGTAAAGCATACACTACCATTAAAACAAGTCAGTAAGATCGTTGAAAGAAAGCTTATGAAAACAGATTTTTTTCCACAAAAAAATACAGTAAAAACAATAATATTAACAATAATACTTTTCAAATTTTAAAAAGCACTTTTTTATAATATGTATATATAAGTATTTAAAAATATATAAAAAAAAAAAATATTTTTTATTTATATTTTAGTGCTCTCAAACAATTAATTGCAATTACTAGCATCCAAAATAAGTTTTGGTTACATAATAATATATGCGTGGCGTGTACTGTATATGTTATATATAATTTATTGTATATATATATTTATATCATATAGAAATATATTTAATTTATAAACGTTACATATTTTTTCTTAAGTATATAGGTGCATGTGTGTGTATTTATATATACATAATAAATATACACAGCACACACATGTGTATTATGTAAGCAAAAACTCTTATTTACTCTTATTTAAAAAACGTTTCTTTTTTTTCAAATCTAACTAAAATGTTAAAATATTACAGTTTCTAAATGCTTTGTGGAGTGGTTGATGTTGATGTTCTTTTGTACCCAACATTTGAAAGATCATCTTGTGCTCTTTTTATTACATGCCAAGGTTGACTGCAGTGGCCTTCAGAGTGGGCACAGCATTTTTTTGAAGGGATTTACAGTGAACTGCAGGTGTCATGGGCCTGTGGGCTGTATAGTACTATTGTGAGAGGAACAATGGCACAGAAAGCTTGGGAACCGCTGCTTTGCTTTGTTCTCGTCTATTGTCTGTTCCCAGGATGTCCTTCAGGAAAATGACAAAAAAGGTCAAGCAACTGACACTCTACATTACCTTCACAAGACGATGAAATGATTGGCAGGGGAAGACATAGGAAAATCTTGATTTTTTAATCTCACACTGTCAGGATTTATGAACGCAAGTTTTATTTATGAGAGAGATACAATGAAAAAATTAGGTGAATAAAGTTTTTACACAAAAATTGCTGTTAAACGTTACAAATAATTACAAAATTAACACATTGTAAAATAAATAAACTTATAAAGTAGATAGACTAAAGTACGACAGAGTTTTAGTGCCACCAAAAATAAATAAATCTAAAACTACGAGATTAAAGTCAAAATATTACGAGATTAAAGTTCAAACTACGAGAATAAAGTCGAAATATTACAAGATTAAAGTCGAAACTACGAGGATAAAGTCGTAATACTACGAGAATAAAGTCGAAATATTATGAGAATAAAGTCGAAACATTATGAGAATAAAGTCGAAACTACAAGAATAAAGTCGTAATATTACGAGAATAAAAGTCAAAATACTATGAGATTAAAGTCAAAACTACAAGATTAAAGTCGAAATATAATAATTAGTATAGTGCACTCGCCTACACGAGTCGTCAGCAAGGGATTTGGGGGATTGGGGGGTGGGGCGTCTGTTGTGGTGACCTCATCGTGGTCCCCCTCTCCTCCAGGTTCAGCAGCGGGGTAAACAGAGAGATGTGAAAAGTGGGTGAGATTCTATAATCTGCAGGTAATTGTAAACGGAATGAAACAGGAGTCATTTGTTTGATGATTTTAAAAGGACCCACATACCTCAGACTTAGTTTCCTACAGGGCAGACGAAGGCGAAAGTCTCGGGAGGAGAGCCATACCCATTGTCCTACTTGGTAATTGGGACCCTCCCTGCGGCGCCGGTTGGCCTGATGAGTGACTGTTCGGATTGCCCATTGTAGATGGACATGAGCTGCTTCCCATGTAGCCTCACTTCGCTGTAACCAGGTGTTCACAGTGGGTAAGTTTGTCAGTTCCCCGGTCCAGGGAAATAGGGGCGGTTGGAAGCCCAGGACACACTGGAAGGGTGTGAGGTTGGTAGCTGGCTTGCGTAATGAATTCTGGGCATACTCGGCCCCAAAGAAGATATTCGCTCCAGTCTCGTTGATTACTGTGACAGTAAGCCCGTAAGAAGCGTGTGAGCTCCTGATTCAACCTCTCAACTTGTCCATTCGATTGTGGGTGATACCCGGAAGTCAGGCTTACATTAATGTTTAGTTGTTCGCAGAAGGCTTTCCATACCCAAGACGTGAACTGAGGACCTCGATCTGATATAATATCTTCAGGTAAGACGTAAAAATGAAATACTTGACCAGACTGAGGGCAGTCTGCCAAGCTGTAGATAACTTAGGCATCGGGACGAGGCGACACGACTTAGAAAATCTGTCCACAATGGTAAGAATGGTGGTTTAATTGTTAGATGGAGGCAGGTCCGTTACGAAGTCAATAGCAATGTTAGACCACGGTGTTTGCGGTTTGGGTAGAGGATGTAATAGACCTGCGGGTCGCTGGTGGGATAACTTTGTGATGTTGCATTTGGCACAATCCCTGACAAACCTGGTGACATCCTGAAGCATGGCAGACCACCAGAACCGGTTGGAGACTACTTCCAGGGTGGCCTGGATCCCTGGGTGGCCTGTGCTGGGGTTGTCGTGTATGAGGTGTATTAATCTTGAGCGAAGGGTCTCAGGAATGTAGGTACGAGCTGGAGGGCAGTCAGGGGGTGAGGGGTCGTTCTATTGAGCCCTCCGAGATCTCAGTCATAATATCCCATTGTACCGTAGCCAGTATGAAGGATGGAGGAATTATAGATGCCAGTTCCTTCTCCTGTGTTGGTTGATCGAATTGACGGGATAAGGAGTCGGCCTTGCCATTCTTGGAGCCAGGTCGATATGTGGAGAAGTGGAAACTGGAGAAAAACAAAGACCACCGGGCTTGGCAGGCGTTGAGGCGTTTGGCTGTCCCTAGATTTTCCAAATTCCGGTGGTCAGTAAATACAATAAAGTGTGTGGCTGCCCCCTCCAGCCAGTGTCGCCACTCCTCGAGTGCTGCCTTCATGGCTAAAAGTTCCTTGTCCCTGACATCATTATTGCGTTCAGCAGTGTTGAGCTTTCTAGAGAAGAAGGCACAGGGGTACAGTTTTTTTGTTCTCTCCATGTCGCTGAGACAAAATGGCCCCAATCCCTGTGTTGGAGTCATCCACCTCGACAATGAATTGGCGGCTGGGGTCAGGGTGGTGGAGAATAGGTGCAGAGGAGAAGCGTTTTTCTTGAGTTCCTAAAAGGCCTGTTCACAGTCAGGGATCCAGTGTAAGTGAGGGGATCTTTGGCGGGTGAGCGATGTGAGAGGAGTGGCCACCTGACTGAATCCTCGTATAAACCTCCTATAGAAGTTGGCGAAGCCGAGGAAGCGCTGGAGGTCCTTCACTGTCTGCGGTCTTGGCCAGTCAACAACAGCGCTAACTTTAGCATCATCCATGGTGACCCCCTCTGCACTGATGATATACCCGAGGAAAGAAATGGTAGTCAAATTGAACTCACATTTGGGGAGCTTGCCATACTGCTTGTGCTGAATCAGTCTCTGGAGAACGGCCCTGACGTGACTAATGTGTTCTTGTGGGTTCTCAAAGTAAATTAGGATGTCACGATGTAGATTATTACAAACTTGTGTAGCATGTCCCTGAAGATGTCATTGACCATGGCCTGAAAGATGGAGGGGCTATTTGAGTGGCCAAAGGGCATGACCAGATACTCGTAGTGCCTGGTCGTGGTCGAGAAGGCGGTCTTCCACTCATCACCAGCTTTAATGCGCACCAGGTTATAAGCAGATCTTAAGTAAAGCTTGGTAAAGATTCGAGCGGAGCGGAGCTGTTCCAGGGCTGATGGCATGAGAGGCAGTGGATACCGATGCTTGACTGTTAATTCGTTGAGTGCCCGGTAGTCGATGCAGGGCCTGAGGGAACCATTCTTCTTCTTCAAGAAAAAGAAAGTGGCTGAGGCCGGTGATGTGGATGGTCGAATAAAGCCCTTAGAGAGCTCCTCCTCAATATACTGCCGGATACTTTCGGTTTCTGGCTAGGAAGGAGCGTAGATTCTTCCTAGAGGTGGTTTAGCCCCAGGCAGAAGCTCGATGCTGCAGTTTGTGTCACGGTGAGGAGGCAGTTTGTTGGCTTGGGCTTTACTGAAGGCGATATGCAGATCGTGGTATGGTGCTGGTAGTGATTCTAGTGACTTGAGATCCCTCGTGGTGTCATGCGTGATGGTGCTGGTTTTCCTGGGGACATTCAGGCATTGTTTCTGGCAGGTTGGTGACCATTGCAGAATTTCTCGGTCCCTCTAGGAGATCAGGGGGTTGTGTTTGAGTAGCCAGGCAAGACCGAGGATGAGCGGGTGTCCAGGTGACTGGATAAGGTGGAGCTGGATCGTCTCGGTGTGCAGTGAGCTTGTGGTGAGCATGAGTTCCTCGGTAGTATGTGAGACTCTTCCCAGGCCTAGTGGTTGTCTGTCGAGGGCTGCCATAGACACCGGCGGAGTACATGGAACCAAGGGGAAATGGTGAGAATTAGCAATGTCTATATCAAGGAAATTGCCTGCCACCCCAGAATCCACAATGGCCTGCGTATTAACTTGACGGCCATTGAAAAGCAGACACACTTCAAGCAATAAGCATGAGGAAAAAAGGAAATTGCTCACCCTGGATTCAGTGGGACGTGCCGGTCTGGTGGTGCAATTCGCACGAATGTGTCCTGGCTGCCCGCAGTAGAGGCACAGCTTAAGGCGTCTGCGCCACTCACGCTCCTCATCAGTTAGCCGGGTGTTATATTACGACTTTATTCTCGTAGTTTCGACTTTAATCTTGTAATATTACGACTTCATTCTCATAGTTTCGACTTTAATCTTGTAATATTACAACTTTATTCTCATAGCTTCGACTTTAATATCACAATATTACGACTTTAATCTCGTAATATTACGACTTCATTCTCATAGTTTTGACTTTAATCTTGTAATATTACGACTTTATTCTCATAGTTTTGACTTTAATCTCGTAATATTACGACTTTAATCTTGTAATATTACGACTTTATTCTCATAGTTTTGACTTTAATCTCGTAATATTACGACTTTAATCTTGTAATATTACAAAGCTATTTTTTATATTGATTGTCTAACTAAAAATGGAAATGTAAGTGCTGTTTGCCTGATGCTGCTGGTTTTGTCGAATGTTGCAATAAAGTTTGCTTAGGTGTTGTCTAAACTCAAGAACCCGGTCTGTCAGATTGAACCAATACAAGCCTTCACTGACGTGGAAGATGTTATTGAACCAGACAATCATTACTTAAGCTACATTAGGGTGCTAGAATGTTATTTTTGAGCTTTTCAGGGGCAGTCAGACATTGCAAACACATACCAAAGCTGTACAGAAAATTTGCCACAAGTCGGATGATGTTGCACATGCATGGCGAAAAATATTTTTTTAATGAAAGGGATTCTTTGAACTGTTCAAAACTTTGGGGTCAGTAATTTATTTCTTAATTATTGCTTTTTCAAAGTAATTATTCATTTTTTTATTCAGTATGGATAAATTAAATTGATAAAAAGTTTTGTTTTGTTTGTTTTATATTATTTTTAACATTGACAATAATAAGAATGTATACATGTGCATACGGACAAATGCAGTCTGAGTGCCCTTGCTTTTTGAAGTACTGCATTGTTAGAAGACCTCTATTTATGAGTACTGTTATTTTTTTCCAAGGGAAATTATGCTTTTCACTCGTCAAAGCTATTTATAATTAGGAGTGACTGTTGCACGTTGGGAAGGCAATTACAACAGGATGTGACCCGTGTCCACATATACAGTTCTCAACGCAGGGCAGAGAGAAGCTCAAATGAATCAAAACAGTCCTCCCCAGTAACAAGTGCCTGAAAGCAAAACGCAGAAACTGGGGAGGGGGTCAGAGGTTAGATGTTACAGTAAACAAATTTAAGAATCTCATTATGAAAGAAAATGATGAAACATCAAATTCTGAGTACGGCTTACTGCACACATTTCTCAGCATTTAAGTACAAGACACGGTTTTTTGTCCCATTTAATCAGTCATTAAATTAATCATTTCATTTCATTGCAACAAATTCACTTTCTTAATTAGTTTTTGTCCAGATAATGAAATCAAATATCTGAACACCTATAAAAGAAGATTTAAATGTATATATTTAAATCTCTCTCTCTCGCTCTCTCTCGTTTTAGAGAATACATATTTCAAATATATTTTTGAAATGAATATGAGCTTGAATCAGTGTATATTCTTTCGTTTGAGCCCCCAGCAACAATCATTCAAAATGCTATGTGTTTGTTATGTAATAAAAGCTTGTGTAAAAATTTCTAGCATATTGAGTTATTGAATGTTTTGTTTTGTTTTTTGATTATACAGCTCTATGACCTTTAGCCCATTTGCACATAGCTCTAGACCAAAAGATGGCTGCCTCTCCTCAGTCCGTTCCTTATTCAAGTCATAAAACTGAAAGACAAAACAAACATGAACAGTTGTGGGCGACTGACTTGGCCAAACTTTTAGAGAAAGACAGCTAATACAGTACGTAATGTCGTTTAAAAAAAAACTTTAATTAGAAAACAGCAGCCTAAGAAACTAGATTGGGACATGGAACGTGTGCTGTGTTTGTTAAACATTTCCTTATCGTTTATTTATTTTTAGCGCTAGTTATCCTTTTCATAATTGAAAGGAACGCTAATACAACAAAAGCATAATTCCCTGGTGAAAATTGATGCTTCGGCACCAAAGGATGATGGGAATGCTGGTATACGCACCTTCATCTAAGCTCTTGTTTGTGTCTGGCTATCATCAGTATCATTATGGTGCTAATCTGGGTGTGGTTGGCAGGAAGAGACTCGACCCAGTGTACCCAAAACAAAGACTGGAGCAGCGAACCCAGAGCTTCAGCGACTACAAAGCAGAAATCTGTGCGCTTGATGAGTTTAATGTGAGTTTTTCCAAAACAAGGTTCAAATACTTTGCTGAAAGGTTTTAAAGCTGGGATGCTGGTTTATGCTCATCCTTTGCCAGCATGTGACCACCATAAGCTCATCCTTTGCCAGCATATGACCACCATAAACCAGCCTAAACCAGCACCCCAGCTTCAAAACCTACCTAATCAGCATATGCTTTTCAACAGGATATGTACGCTTTGAGTACTAAAATGTACCTTTAAGTTACCAGAATGGACCCTTTAGGTACAAACATGTAATTTTGAAAAGGTAACGCCCCAGTGTACCTTTATTTCTGAGAGTGCCGTAGAAGAGTCATTTTGTGTTCACCTTTCAGAGAATAGAACCATTTCTTCTTAGTGTGAAGTACACTTTAAAAACTTTTTTTCAACTGTTAAGTACCTTTAGTTTAATGGAAAGTGTCCATGAATGGTAAAAGTTCTTCATGGAGCCACTCAGCAGAAATAGGGCATCAATATAATTTCAGCTTGATGCTGAGCATGGCTCCTGACAGAGAGTGAATTTGAAAATGAGAATCGGGTTGAGATCAGTATTTGACAGTGACAATTTTTTACACAACTTAAAAACAACAATTATCAATGTCAGCTGACGTTATTGGATATCAAATTAACATGGATAAAAGACATTAAATCGACATTGAATTTTGGTTTTGTCTACTGAGTATAAATTACCAGGACCAGAACCATAAATAAAGGACCTTTATTTTCAAGAACTAGGAATAAAGATGCTAGTCTCAGAGAATTTAGAGCATAGACACTGTTGCACAAAGTTGGCCATATTATAAGATAAAATTATGGTAAACCAGTATAAATGCTGGAAATAGACAGGGAGAGGAGTCTTTTGCAGATGTAAGATAAATGCTGCTCCTCTGAACGGAACCCATGGGATTAAAAGAGAGACATTTCTGGTTTGATGGCAGAGCCAAACCCTCAGAGACAAACAGCACACCATAGAAAATCTGCAGCCTGTTGCACTTACTCTCAGTCTTTGCAGTCAGAGGATTAAGTGAAATTGTGAATTGAATGTCTGCTTATTTTTTTAACTTCGCAACCATAAATCTACAGTGTGTTCTAAGACTTTTAAGTTAGTAAGTGACAGATAAGGAACAACACACCTTTATTTGAAACAAATGCTGCTATTTTGACCTTGAAGAAAGTAAGCAGCACATCTATCATAATAGGAAAAATTTCTTGAGCAGCAAGTCAGAATAAAGACTTTAATAAATACATTTGCAACTCTTTTGCTCACCAAACCTGAATATATTTAATATAAAATATATATATGTTATATATATATATATATATATATATATATATATATATTTTTT
>JAUMHG010000067.1:19520813-19531103 GCA_032359395.1 Enteromius anoplus | reverse complement strand
CTGATCAAAACTAACAGTTAAGGCATTTATAACATTATTAAAGAACACCTTTTTTTTTTTTTTTTTTTTTTTACAAATTATGATTTTCACAAAAGTATTAAGCAGCACAACTGTTTTCAAGATTGATAATAATATTTTTTCTTTATTGAAATGATTTTTAAAGGATCATGTGACAATAAAGACAGGAGTATTGATGCTGAAAATTCAGCTTTGCCTTGACAGTAGTGAATTATATTTTGAAATAGAAAACTGTTATTTAAAGTAGTAATAATACATCACGATATTGCTGTTTTGTAGTTTAAAAAAATAAATAAATTAATGGAAAACTATGTGTTTATAACTGGGCTTCAAGACCTTTTTTTGTTTTTTTGCACCAGCTGATACTTTTCTTTTATCTTGTCTTAATGAAAAGCTGCAGAATTGATCAGTTCGGCCTTTGGTATATGCAATAGCATTGTGTTATAAATCTGGTTTAAAAAGATCTGCATTAATTAGCACTAGATCAAAGTCTCCTGCTTTTTTTACGTTCTTCTGCTCTAGCCACATGTGGTCCACAGACTCGGCCCAGGCATATGGTTTTATTTAGCTTTGTGGAAAGGTTAAATAGGAAACTTGGATAAGAGAAAAGGCATTGAATCTTTTTATATGATGAATTTTGAAAGTTTCTGGGGCATTTTAAAACATACATGTAAAAACTTATCAGTCTTTTGGTTTGCAAGCCGGTCTTGGCGTAGACGGATCTTGGCCGTTACACTGCGTTTGTCTCTATTGGCTGTTTAAACACGGTGGTTTGTGTAGGGCTAATTCTCTTGGATAAAAAGCCTGCACCAGACTCCTTTAGATACTGGCACCAGACAAATTGCAGTGCATTTTTTATTTATTTTTTTGATCGTGAGCCTCTCGCCGGGTGTAAACAAAAATACTGAAATGACTAAGTGTATATTGGAAATACAGTTTGAGCATTAGTGTGGTCGAATAAAAGAGTTTGACTGAGACACACCAATACAAAATGACAAAGAAAAAATCTTTATTGGTTAAATTGCTTTTTCACAGATTTGAATAATGTCCGCTTTTGTTTGAATGCTTGGTTTTTCCACTGTCATGCACAATGTACAACAGCGGATTCCCATGGAATAACATTACATCAGTTTTGTTCTGATTTGAAACCCAATTTGCACTATTCACCAGATGCAAAATCTCGCCTTTGCCACTCAACATCCCAAACCCAAAGATTCTGTGAGAGCACTGTTTAAGTGTAGTGATTTCACGCTTCGTAGTGTGTTGTAAAATAAATTAGTTACGTGCATAACAGAGAACTTTTTGTCATTTTTGCATCAAATAACACTCTAGCCAAAATCTCAGTGCAAACACCATTGTAGCTGAAAAATCCATGAGCCTCTGCAAATGAGTACCAATATACTATGATGCACAATTTGAAAAATCAAAACAAAGAATGTCCATAGTGAAATTTCATCTACTAGTGTTTGGTAGTTGTGGAGCTACGCTGGCATATATCTCTTAATATAACTGACTAAATATTAGTCCAGCTCTAAAAAAGCAGTCTTCTAAAAAAAACTCACATTTGTGACATAGTTAGCTTGATTTACAGTACTAAAACTCTATCTCTCAAGCAGCAATGATTACATTGAGTTAAAAAAGTCGTTCTCTCAAAAGATAAGACGTTAATTCTACTCATTCTAATTCAAAACTAGTTAATTCTGCCTGCCCTCCAAAAAAAGAACCAAAAAGGAAAATAAAATGATATTTGAAAAAAAAGAGAACAAAAACAAAGCCTTTCTCTCGCACACTATTAAGGATTTCAGTAAAAATCAAAATGCAGAAAAGAAAATCAAGCCGTGTAACAGTTGGTACAGCAGCTCAGTCCACAAATAGACATCTCTGTTTCATACCGCCACCCAAAAAGCAACAAATATCATCAAATAACAAAAACCAACACCACATAAATTCAAAGTTTATCAGGAAAATGACAGTCCACTGTGATTAATAAAAACGAAAAAAATTCCATATTTGCTGATGAATGTACTGCTAAAATTTGGATTATTGTCAATAAATATGCACTTGGATGGTATTAATTATGTAGACATGACCTTGAGTAGTAGTCAATCTTCATCTAGTGGTGGATATCCTGTTAATGGTTATGAATAAATAAATATTAATTTGTGACAATGTGGATTTTTGAGGTCATGTGACGTAATAACCGGAATCGACTGTAGGGGGGTTAAAACACAAATCTACACCTACTGCAAGAGTGCAACTTGTTAAATTGAAATCGTCGTGTGGCATTTTAATAAACCCAGTACTAACAAGCACAACCAAATCATTCACATCACCAAGGCATGTTCTGGTGGGCAGAATTGAGACGCGCCAGGTTCGGCCCCGTTTGTGCCCCCTTGAGTCCCCCCCCCCTCCCCCCTGCCCCCCCACCCCTGAATGTTAGGACATGTTAGCTCTGCTAGTTTCATCATCATTATTAATGAATAGTACCTCCAGCAGTGTGATTAATTTAATGTCTCTGAATCGACTAGAGTCTAGAGTGAGGAACATGTGCGGAAGAAGCCCCGCCCCCTCAGCCCTCAGTACAGGAAATGAGCATGTCTCTTTGCCTGTGTCAGTCCTCTAGTGTCATGGTATGGCACCAAGTCGTACAGCTAGACGTCCAGGTCGTCAGGCCTCGCTCGACTGCTCATACGGCTGCTTGCGCGACTGCATGGCCGAGCGTCTATCAACGCCAGCGGCTGTAGCTCGTGGCCCGGCGTCAGTTTCTTGTGCTCGTGAGTGTCGTCAGGGTAGTCGAAGGCCTGAGCGTGTGAATTAGAGATCGTGCTGCCGTTCTGGCCCAGACGGTTCTGTTCTGTGCTGTAGTTGGCCCAGTTCTGCTCGTTGGCCTGCTTGTTGTAATTGCGACAAGAGTTGGTCCGCTCGCCGGTGGCTAGTTTGTAGCCCGGAGGCGACATTGGTGAGAGCGGCGCGGTCGGCGAGGAGCAGCCGTTGAAGTAGGCGTATTTGGTGGTGGACAGTTCCTTCGGCGTTGGGCTCAGGGTGCCGGTGGGGAACTGGTTTTGGCTGCCTTTGACGCGGTCCTTGATTCGCTTGAAGACCACGTAGAAGAGCTCGATGATGTTGAGCAAAAGCGAAACAAGCGAAACCACTAGCATGAAGACAATGAAGATGGTCTTCTCTGTGGGGCGGGAGAGGAAACAGTCCACTCGATGGGGGCAAGGCGAGCGCTCGCAAGTGTACACAGCAGAGAGGCTAAAGCCGTAGATGAACCACTGGAGCAACAGGAAGCCCACCTCAAAGATGGATTTGAAAATGATGCTGACGATGTAGGTGCGCAGCAGGGCGCCCTTCATCTTTACCTTGCCGTGCTCCTCCAGGCCGTGCTTGAACTTCTTGAGCTCGATTTTCTTGAGGTGGAGCTCCACATCACCACCGTCGTTCTGCACGGCCTTCAGCTCCTCCTCTCTGCGGTTGAGCTTCTCCTCTTTGCGCATCAGATAGAAAACGTGCGCCAGGTACAGGAGCGTAGGCGTGGACACAAAGATGATCTGGAGCACCCAGAAGCGCACGTGCGAGATGGGGAATGACTTGTCGTAGCAGACATTCTCGCAACCGGGCTGCTGGGTATTGCACTTGAAAGCTGACTGCTCGTCACCCCAGGCCGACTCCACTGCCGTTCCCAGAACTAGGATCCGGAAGATGAAGAGCACGGAGAGCCAGATTTTCCCTCCAGCCGTAGAGTAGGCCTGCACCTTGTCAAGAAGTCTTCCCAATGCACTCCAGTCACCCATCTTGAGGGAGTTCTAGCTGAAAATAGAAAGCTGAGATGTAATAAAATGTATTTAGACACTTTTGGACACCTCAGTGATACTTATATGTCTGAATATCATCGCATTCGATGCTAAATATCAAAGTAACATGGCTGAATGGATCATACTTCACTTAGATTTTTTTTTTTCCCTGTCATTTTTAATCAAACAGTTCATCACTTTTAGTGGATGTCATATTAGCATACACACACACAGTTGTGTAATGCAGTGTGGCTCAAGTGGCCACATATAGTGTAGTTTTCTGCACATAATACACATGATGAAAGTATTAGTTTCAGCACCTGCTGAGGATGTTATTTTGAAAATAATCATGAAAAGTGACCTCAGGATTATCATAATATAAGCTGCACCTGGTCTTAGATAACAAACATGTGGCTCCCACACATAGGGGGTTGGTTTGAGGTTTTAAGTTAACTGCCAGGACTTGCTGTCTTTTGCTTTGTGAAATACATTTTCCAAGAAAATGCTACCATAACAGAAAGTGACTTATTATCTGCTGATTAAAACGTCTTAATTGCCTCTGTAACAAGCAGCTAGGAGAGAATTGAAAGATTCTTGTTTATTTAGCAAGATGTCCATCTCTCCAGTCACATCAGAGATGTTTAAATAATGAGCAATAACATTCACTTGAAATCTGAATATAATTGAGCTGCTAGTCTCTGATTAAATCCTCTGCGCAGCATGGAAAATCAAATATCACAAGGAACTGTTTAAAAAGTTCTAAAGAACTGCCTGATTCATGTGGTGCAGGCAAGAAGCAGAGCATCCCTTCAATATCCTGGACAATTTGTGGGTCTCGTGGCACTAATAAAAAGTTTAAATGAGGTATGTGGAATGTATATTAAAACAGTGTAAAAAGTCCATAAAGACATCAACTGGGCAAAAAAAAAGCACTAAACATTTTATATATACATATATATATAAGAGGCAGAAATTTGAATAGTAAGAGTTTAGTGGCATTGTACTGAATTTTAGATTATTCGATTATATAGTAGATTATATAGATTATATAGATTGCATAGACTAATAACTGTTGTATATAACATATAAAAATCTAATTTGTCATTACATTAATGACACAAAATAATGTAGGGATGTTTGGGAATTACAGGTTAAAGTCCTGCCACAGTCAAGACGCTTCAAATTGCATTGAGGGACTAAACAGCGCCCCCTATTTGGCACGACGCAGCAGAAACAGATCGTTTTTTCACCAGAATTCGTATTAGTGTTCTAAAAACAAAGGAAGAAAAGACCCAAAGTTGTTTTCCATCTTATTCTATGAGAAAAATTGTTGTTATAATTAGTTCATATTAAATTCATGTTTTTGATTCCTGTTTGCGTTTTCCTTCATAACTCTTTTCCAGACTCAAAGTTTTTTTCTTTTTTTTAAAAAATGTGTTATTTAATTTTTTTTTATTTTATTTACTGACATGCCTATTAAATAACCTCATTTCCACCGAACGTGTCCTGCACAGCAAAACGTGATTTAAAAGAGAAAATATGATGCAATAAACCATATAATCTATTAAGCTATATGCAACATGTCATAAAGATTTCGATAATTTCATTACCTTCTAAAGTCACTCAAATGGTGTTTAAGTTAAAATGTAATATGACAAGAGTCATTTAAAACTTTAACATCTTTAAAAGTAGGAACTTTCCATTGGTTTGCTCGGTTCTTAATATTAGTGCCGCTATGAAAAATAAATAAATAAAAAAGTTTTGAAAGTTAAAAGATATTCTGTAAAAACTTACCTGGAGAGAAGTATAGAGAGGAGAGCCCTGTAGGGACTTACTCCGTCACTCCGAAGATCAGTCACCAAATCCAAGTAAGCGACTATGAAGCACACTTGTCAAACTTTCCCTGCTTATAAGAGTCTCGGGAAGAAAGTGGAAAGCAGACGCACAAAGTTTGGCAAAGTCACATGACTTTTTCTACGTCACAAGAAAGTTTTTGGGTCCTCCTCACGCACTCTTTCGCTTGGTGAGCTTCTTCAACTCACACGAACAAATGTTTCTCTCGAAAACTTTACTCATTAACAACAACTGACAATCTTCATGTAGCCTAATATAAAGTGCTTATTAATAAATATAACACGAAGTAATGGTATTTCTAACGTGAGTGTACACATCAGTAAAGCAGTAGTTTTAGCGATCCGAATATAATAGTGCCTAAAAGGGAACGTTTGCTACCTTGAGAGAGATTTAAAAAATTTTTTTTTACATCATCCTTGTTTACTGCGGCTACGTATTTGGTAAATATTATTTTTGTAATCAGTAAATATAAATAAGTCATTTTAGTGTTTAAATATTATAAATATTCAATATATAATATAATGTATTATCAATAAACCTGTAGTGTTAAATAGCCTATGATAAAATCGTGTGTGTGTTTTCAATATATTTTTGTTTATTAAATTAATAAGTCAATATAGCCTATCCCTGGTGTCCCTTTTATATAAGAAATCAACTGACACGTCTTATCTTACAATGTTTATTCTTAGTGCACAAACAGAAAAAGTTGGTTAAACTCATGTCGTGTTGCATTGCGAAAATACCATTAAAAAGGATATAAATACTACAGTAACTGGCACAAAAAAATTAAAAAATAAAAAATCACTGGCCTTGTAGTGACAGAAGTTAGGGGTTAGTGAGTGCAACTCATAGAAGATTACAGCGCCATCTAGTGTTAATTTAGCAAAACTTACTATCGACTTGATTTGACACCCATGAACAGTGCTGATTATATAAAGTTGAATATGTTATTTATGTGCATTTCATGTTAGCACAATGACTAGGTTTAGGGTTCAGATTTGGCTCCGTCAAGGCTACCTTTCCTTTGATCCCACCTTTTCTGAAAGGCCATGTTTAACTCATTGTGTCTCATTCCATGAACAGAATCAAGTTCTGCTGAAAAAGGATAACTGGAATTGCTAGCGTAGATTTCATTCCTAGATTTCTTACTCCTCCCACGTATCCTCTTACAAACCAAATAGAAGATTTCTAGAACGTTTAAAACCAGAGACACACATGCCACCCCCAACATGAAGATAATGAAGATGGTTTTCTCTGTGGGTCTCGATACGAAACATTCTGTCTCCACAGTACATGGCAGCTGCTTACAGTGGAACTTACGCTCCATGATAAATCCAAACAGGTAATACTGTCCGACGATGAAAGCCACCTCAAAAATAATTTTAATAAACAGCTGGGTCAAGTAACTACCCAGCATGCTTCCTTTGATTTCAACCTTTCCTTTTTCGTTTGTGTATTTCGGAGATTTTGACATCGGGTTCCTTTTCTGCTCCTCTCTCAGTTTGTTCTCTTGGTGGATGATGTGCACCACGTGGCCCAGATACACCAACGTTGGAGTGGACACGAAGATGATCTGCATGACCCAGAAGCGAATATGAGAGATGGGGAACTTCCAGTCGTAGCACACGTTCTCACATCCGGGCGTGTTGGTGTTGCATATTAAGTTGGATCGCTCATCACCCCACACACTCTCTGCTCCTGCTCCCAGCACCAGGATCCTGAAGATGAAGAGGACGCTCATCCATATCTTTCCGATGACGGTGGAGTGGGATTGTACTTTGTCCAGTAAAGCTGAGAGGAATCCCCAATCTCCCATGATTGGTTACTTAGTTGCTTAGGGCTTCCCTGGAAGACAAACAGAAGATTTACACTGAACTGTCCACTGTTGGTTTCTGTATGATATTTTCTGATTTCCGATCCTTACTTTAATGCCACTTTATGAGCTATCTAAGTTCTTGTTATAGTCAAAAAGTCAAAGGAATATGGAAAGCATTATTTTAAGGCCAACATATATATTGAAGTCGAAGATTTATTCTTAGACTACAGCACACTGACCATTTTGCTGTTGTTTTCACTTCCCAAAAATCTTTGTAGTTTACTGAAAGAGCTTGCTCAGATTTCATACTCACCAAATTATTTTACGGAGAAAAAATGCTGTCTTGTAATCTCAAAGTATTTGATTTTCGCCCTATAAAAACAAAATAAAAGACAGACTTTGTTTTGGTTTATTGAGTGAATAAACCTGAAATCCTTGAAGAAAACTTATGTTGCAATATGTTATAATTGGATATATATATATATATATATATATATGATATGTAAGAGTCAATCATCTGAAACTTTTGAAGAAAAGTCACTTTTGAGTAATGTTTCTAAAATCTAAAATTCCAAAAGTTTTATGATTCAAAGATATAAAAGAATTTATATAAAAATTCTTCTAGTTGTTCTAAATTAATATCTAAATATATTTAAAGAATTTGACGCTAAGATTGAGACCGCAGTTAAAAAAAAGAAAGAAATCCCAAAATATTCTTACCTGAACAAGTGGATCCGAACTGTAATTTCCAACTACTCCTAAATATCCTAAATATTATTTTAACATTATTCTTAAGCTATATTAGCCTTATTTAGCTTCCTGAAACTGAAAGTAAATTCTAAAACTTTCGTATTTTTAAAATTTGAATTATCTGTTGGTTTCAGTGAGGTCACAGACTTTCAGACAAGACTTAATGGTTTCCAGCAATCCTCTTCTGTCCGTAAAATGTGATTTACCTATATCTAAAGGACGCTGAACGCTCCACCCATTGTATGACAGAAAAACCAGTTAAAACTAGACATTTTCACTTCTCTGTTTCTGTTCTTGTACAAATGACGGGCCATTGGTCATTTTGTGAGCCATGTTGCAGCACACTTTCACACACTTATGAAATTCAACTAAATCAGCAGCTTTATTTAGGTTGCTGGTTGTGGTGTGGTGCAGTGGCTAAAGATCAGGCTTGGCAAGGTTGCTGGGTTTGAGCCCAATGAGGAACAATCCCTGTGACCTTGAGAATACACTTAACCACTGATTTTTTCACCTGGACTGTCCTAGAAAAGAAAAGAAAAGAAAAGAAAAGAAAAGAAAGGAAAAGAAAAGAAAAGAAAAGAAAAAAGAAAAGAAAAAAGTTTCTCCTAAATTAACATAAATTCTTGTTTAAGCCTTTTGCATAAATTGACACGCTTGGCTGAAAATTATACAAAATAAATTATGCTTACCTTGATTTTTTTTAAGGTCTTCATTGATACTGTTGTCTCTTTGATAAAAAAATAAAATAAAAAGTAAAAATACATAATAAATAAATGAATAAATACAGAACAAAGGTGATCATTAAAGTGTTAAATTTTAAAATTTTATTTTATGAGAAAACCTTAAAATCTGTTAGTTTTAATTAAAAAATAATAATAAATCAATCCAACAAAACAGCACCAGTCATATTACTTCACCTAATTTAAATCCCAAAGAGCCTTTATGAATCTTAATGAATTCTGAATATTTATTAAATTGAATATGTTGGAAAACATAATTTTACACATAAACCACTTGACCCTGAAAACCTCTTCCTTGTGTAATGTACCAGTAAAACTGTATTTCTCAAGTTTATGAATTCTTGTTTATTTGTGTGTAATTGTGGGAGAGAGATTTGCGGACAGTCATTCTCACAATGAACTTTTAGCCTGTCTTGAGTCTCTGAGTAATCAAATAAAAAAACACTGACTGGTCATCAGAGAACAACAAAGAAACATAAATAACGGAACATTTTTACACTCAGCACCTAACAGTATCTAATTGGAGAATAGAGAGTCAGTAATGTATAATGACTAATGTATAAAGATTAAACACTAATTTTTTAAGTAAAGGCATCTTATTATTGAATTCATATATGTCGTTGTCTAGCTCAGGTTAGTTAAAATGGTATTTGTGCAATCAAATCGACAATAATAACTAGAAATGAAATGTCTCCAACTAAGCAAGCCAGAGGTGTTTTATTTATTATTTGAAGTTTTTCATTTATATGGTTTATTGATTTGCTATAATTGTAATGCATAATTAAGTGCATTTATTATTTCTCTATTTTTATAATATATAATAATACATTTGTTTATTATAATTTTAATTTATATTTTAATACGACTTTTCCTCATTTTTTTTTTTTTTTGCTGTATTTCTGAAATACGGTGGAAAAGTGTATAATAACACGGAATAGACTATAAATATACTAATATGTAAAATAACATAGCAAACCTGTAACTGAGGTAGAGGTAGTTTAATAGGCCTAATAATGGGGTGCATTTCAGTTACTATTTCATATTCATTCTGTTTTTTCTGACAACAGAAACCATTTCACTAGTTCCCACTACCTCAGCGATAAAATAGCTTGTATGGCGAACTGTCCCAAGGACAGGCAGGGAGCCCGGCGGCCTCCGAGCCCTAGGAGGTTTAACCCTCTAGGAGGCTAGGGTTAACAGATGCTTGGAGCCCAGCCTGGTCCCCGCGTGCCCCCCAAAGAAAGTGGAGAACTTGGCAAAACGAGGGACCTTTCGCGAGGGTCGGCTTTAGCTCGGGTGGCGGAAGGGGAGGTGGAGG
>JAUMHG010000067.1:19498998-19513258 GCA_032359395.1 Enteromius anoplus | reverse complement strand
ATATATATATATATATAAACACACACACACACACACACACACACACACACACACATACATACGTACATGTATATATTAAGGAAAATATATTGGATTTATATTTTATATATATATATATATATACATACACACACACACACACACACACACACAAAAATACTAGCAATAGGGTAAGCAAAAATAAAGATTTTCTTAACGCATTACAAATTTACATAACATAAACTCATTTTTACATTTTTTAATTTTAAATAATTTGTAGACAAGTAAAGAAAATATAGCTTGTTTTAAGATTATTATTATTTTTTAAATATTTGTAGTGGGAAAAAAGACAAGAATATTAAGAAAGAAGTACATATTTTGAAGTTTGCTATTATCTTTCAGTGAACTCAAGTAGAACTTTTATGCATTACGCAATTACAAAAAGGAGAGAAATAAAACATTGAAATGTTTTCTCAACACTGCATGGTTTTCTGCACGGTATAGGTGAAATTTTGCTTGCTGACTGCAATAAATGATATCATAAACTTATATTATATTTTATTTTATATTATATTCATATTATATTATATTGTATTACATATTTTCAGAGTTTCAGTATAAAGGCTAGATTATTAGAGAATATATAATTATGTATACCAAAAATAGAAAGAAGAAAAAAAAAATTAAACAGAGTACTTTTGTGGACTGTGTCAACAATCTGTTGTTCAGAAGATTAGAGTGTTCAAGGTGCGCTGTTAAAGTCTTAAATCACATTATGAAAACAAAATATAGTCTGAATTGAACATCAAACCATTAACTTACAAATAAATTATTAGTTGCACATCAGTTGATGAAACCAAAACAAAACACTGATTACTGTCTATATTAATTCACAAGGGATCTTTGAGCATTTAAAAATTACATTAGTGTTAGAAAGACAAAAAAAAAGAGAGACAATATTCAACTAATTAGCAAGCATATGGTTCTATCAGTCCTTAGGATACGCAAGGTTTTAACAAGGTTGTGAATTACTGACTTTTTTTTATTTTTTTAAATCTAGCGTTCAGTTTGAAAAAGTGAATGGTTAACGTTTAGCAGTCACCAAAATCTGTCTGTATATCAGTACAATTTAACATGATTAGATTACAACAAAATATGAAATACAACAAAAAAAATACAAAATACTGAAGTAAACCTAAATAGTCCACAAGATCATATATAAAAAGAAACACACAAGATAAAATTAGTAAATTGTATATTTTTACCTGTGACAACTTGCGTCTCAGTGCGGTGCTGATTGACTGTGTTGCTCAATGATTAAATGGCATGTGTCAGGTGTAAAGATTGAACTTCAGTGCACTGGATTTCACAATCTCTCTTTTTTTTGGCTGCCACCTTCCTTTTGACGTCTGATTAAAGTTCCATAGCCATATTGGGAGAACAGGATAAAAATGAGGCCAAAGTAAATTATTAACCTTGTGATGATTTGAAGAGATACATACATGAGAGACAAAATTGCTGGGCCTTTGTATTCTCACGTACTCTAGCGTATAAATAGATAAATTTACAAGAGCTTGATTTGTTTTTGTTGTAATTCATAACGTTATTAATGTTTCTGAGCACAATGAACATTGTGGAGTAACAACCACTCTCTTTTTAATGTTTCATCATGAGAGAACAGAATAAATATTCCTTTGGCATTCACAAGAGAAGGAGCTTTCATAACATAATGAATCCTTGAGTTTTAGTGCTTTAGGGTATTAATCTATTCTGTGATGGAGTCAGTAAAAAGAACTGTGATAAAAATCAGCAGCGTGGTCATATTTTATATCAACATAAAGATAATGCAACCTGCAGTGCAATACAAAGAGAACTCAAAAAATGCCTTTTAGGTGCATTAATATATGATTTCAAATTAATGCACCAGCACTGCATTCATTGTTTGAATTTGTAAAGAAATGTTAAAAACATACTATGTCTTTAAGGTAAAGACCAATTACTAAGACAGTTATTAGATATTAGCAATCTTTATTATTCTTGTTATATAATTAATGAAACTACTTATTCTTAAATAGTGTGATTTTCCATCATAAGATAAAGGATTTTTTCAACGGGAGAAGATATTTCGCCAAAAACAGAGAAGCATCGGTTTATTTAACAGTTTTATTTCAAAGAAGGATATTGTGATTATGCTCTCCAAACAATGTCACTGACACAGTTTACATTTAGAATATGCATCACTATCAATTTGTTTCTTTGTAACGAAAAATATGGCCAAATAAAAACACATACAAAGCATGCAGACAGTGCTCAAGTCACTTACTGACTATTAATACATATATTTACACGCAGTATATACAATCATATAACATTAGTGTATGAAAACTATCCAATCAGAAGTCAAACACGCACTGTGCACAAAATTATCTTCAAATAATTAAATAACACACTCCGTTTGAGGAGTATCATACCAATACTTTCTTTTAAGGGTGTAAAAACTGGACAGTAAGCTAAGGGCTATGGAAATCACATTATTTACGTTTCTCTAAAAACTTGGTAGATTGTTAAAAATTCCTGAGACAAAATCTAAATCTAATGGTCTTCCATCAATTGTTTTTCTTCTTTTGCCCCATCCAGGCTTCCTCCAAGACTCTGCCCGCTCTCATACTGCTTGTTCATTTTGTTTTGCTTCACTGCATTCTCAGAGGTCATCCAGGATGATGGCAAACTTGCAGGGCTTTTAGCCGAAGTGATATGATGTGACCGTCTCTTGCTGTTCCGGCATCCGACCCTAGTGCACAGCAGGTAAAACACCTCTATGACATTCAGTAACAGAGACACACAGGCTACCACTAGCATAAAGATGATGAAGATGGTCTTCTCTGTTGGACGGGACATGAAGCATTCTACAGTGTAAGGGCAAGGGGATTGAGAACATGAAAACTTGGCAATCATTACAAAGCCGTATAAATAATACTGTCCGACGATAAACGCAATCTCCAAGATGATTTTAAAAAACAACTGGGTTAAATAGCTGCCTAGCAGGTTTCCTTTAATTTTGACGTGACCACTTTCATCTGTGTATTTGGGGGACTTCAACTTGTGGCCTTCGCCAAGACTTTGTATCTTCTCTCTGAGTTTGTTTTCTTGGTGAATGACCTGCACCGCATGGCCCAGGTACACCAAAGTCGGAGTGGATACAAATATGATCTGCAAGACCCAGAAGCGGATATGAGAGATGGGGAACTGCCAATCGTAGCACACGTTCTCGCAACCGGGTTGCATCGTGTTGCAAACTAGATTAGATTGTTCATCACCCCAAACGCTCTCAGCCGCTGCTCCCAGCACCAGGATCCTGAAGATGAAAAGGACGCTCATCCATATCTTGCCGATGACGGTGGAGTGAGACTGTACTTTGTCTAATAATGCCGAGAGAAATCCCCAGTCTCCCATCTTTGCTGATGCTTACACTTTTTTTCTATATAAAAAAAAGACATAAGAAAGCAAAGAAAGATGAAATGCAAAGTCCACTTTAAGTCTAACTTAATCAATAAGCCTTTAAATGATGGTCATCATTAATGATGTACTCCTAATAGATTAATATACTTAATAATTAATAACTCTTTCAAACAAGTTTAGTTACCATGCCCATAAAATATAAGCAAAACATAAAAAAAAGTTACAGATACAATGGGTTTTATCAATACATTTAATGCATCAATAAAAACCTTGAAGTGGTGTTATTAATAAATTAATAAAGCATATATTTGATTAAAAATCCGTATATAAAATGCATTAGTGAGTGCAATACATTAACATATGGTGCAGGTGAAAAGTAAAGTTATATTTAGAGTTTTTTTTTATTATTATTGTATCAAAGGAAAATAACTTATTAATAACTGAAAATTAGTCATTGACTAAGCAAATGTATGTATGATGATTTGATAAAATAGATTTAGAGGAAATACATGTTCAAATCATCCTCTAAAACGTCTTTAAATTATTTATTGTATTGAAAAAATGCTATCTTTTTATAAGGTAGAGAACAATTACTAAAAGAATTAATTAATTATAGACTAGTAATTAAGCACTTAGCCTGATTAGTCGGATTCAAGTTATTTTTATTTGATTAATTTTTAAATACTGTCTTTTTACTCCAGAAGGCAAACAGCTTTTGTATATGCTACCTAGAACTATTTGGACTTGAACAAAAATATACAAGCAATGTAATATTGATTTCACACTTACCTTTAGAGAATTGTACCACTCCTATTAGAATCTAAGCCGCATACCAAGTGATAGCTGAGAATGGTTGAACCTTGATTTTTGGGCTTTGCTAAGATTGCATAATTGCCGAAAGTGTCCTGCTGTCACGTTGTCCAACGGCAAAAGAACAAGATCTTGAATGCAATACACAGCCCTGCCACATTAATGATTGAAAGGCTCGAACAATAATATGTAATTCACTTTAACCCACATAACCAATATTATACTGCATTCTATTTAAAAACCATCTATTTGTTATGCATTTATATTTGAAAGTACTTAACTGTTTTTATTCATCAAGGAGGCATTGAACTGATCTAATGTTAATGGCATTATATTATATAAGTTTTATTTTCATTAAATTAAAATAAAATATTTAAAATTGTAACTTTGTATTTATCATAGAATCCTGAAACAAATTGTGGTTTCCTAAAAAATATTAAGCAACACAACTGTTTTCAACATTTAAAATAATCAGAAATGTTTTGGAGCATTAAAGTAGCATATTAGAATGATTTCTAAAGAATAATGTGACACTAAAGACTGGACTAATGATTATGCTACATATTCAGCAATGATTTGCATTTTAAAGTATAATAAAACAGAAAACAGACTTATTTTATAAAACTGTGGTTGATCAAATAAACAGAGGCTTTATGTTTTCAGCCTTAACCCCTCCCCCCAAACACAGAAACTGAGCAGATATTAAAAACAAAAAATAAACACAGTTTACATGACAGAGTTTGAAGCTTCACTTTTATTGAACCTTTCTACAGAGTGCAATTTCAGACTTGAAAAACTGACCAAAACAGATAGAATTTCCAGCAATACATTATTGATTTGCTAAACAGAGAGAGAGTCACAGTGTGCTTGAAGTTGGAGGGTCTCGACCATGCACGAGTCACTTGGATCAGTGGCTGTTTGCTCAAGTTGACCGTGTGAAAGCCTTTGTGTACAGAGTTCTGCTGATCAGATATGGACCTCTTGCATTTCAACATTGTGGTTCTCTGAAGCCACGCTCTTGGTGGCCTCATTGACAATTTCCCTCCTCTGAAGCTCCACCTCCCGATTCATCCAATTCTGAATCACCTGATCTGTAATTTTGAAGTCCTTTCTGCTCACAACGGGAGTCACCGGAGTGATGATGTAGTCCTTTTTGCGACTGAGACACTCGTTGATCTTCTTGACAGAAAGATAAAAGATCTCAATCACATTTAGGAGTAGAGAGATGCAGGCCACCACCAGCATGAACCAAATGAAGATGCTTTTCTCAGTAGGCCTCGACAAGAAACAGTCCACCTTGTGAGGACACGGAAAACGGGCACAGACGTATTGGGCCTCAAGAGTGAAGCCGTAAAGGTAGTACTGGCCAAAGATAAACCCCACCTCTAAAAGTATCTTGCAAAGCAAACTCAGAATGTAGCTTCTCAAGAGACGCCCCCGAAGGTTGACCTTCCCATTGTCCCTGCTGTACTTGGGAAATTTGTAGCCTTTCTTGAGGAACAGATTGATTTGCTCATTCTGAAGCTCTTTCTTCATCATCTCTCTCACTTTCTTTTCTACATGGATGACGTGGACGACGTGGCCCAAGTAGGCCAGAGTAGGTGTTGACACTGAGATGATCTGAAGTACCCAGAAGCGGATGTGTGAGATGGGGAACGCTTGGTCGTAGCAGACGTTCTCGCACCCCGGCTGCTCTGAGTTGCAGATGAAGTCCGACTGCTCGTCGCCCCACACTCTTTCAGCACCGGCACAGAGGACTAGAATCCTAAACACAAACAGGACGGTGAGCCAGATTTTTCCCACCACCGTGGAGTGCGCCTGGACTCTATCCAGCAGTCTTCCGAGAAAATCCCAATCACCCATTCTGAAAGTTAATGGAATTCCTGAAAGAAAAATACATTATCGTTAATTGGACAGAGCAGTTTGGCAGCAGTATATATTATATATTTATATATGCAGTGATGTGCATAATTTTTTTACATATTTTATGCAAGCTCTGTTCATGGATTCAGAAAATACTGTGTCGTCAAGTCAGGAGACACACCAGGTTATTTTCTATGACGTACACGGGAACCAAGGTTTTTGTGCCGAAAACCCAAACACTGATAGCGATAGTAGCAATAATCTATTCAGTTTCCAACTCAGCTTGGTGCTTTTGTGTATTCTGCATAAGAATTAGTTTTTAAACACTTTAAAACATATATTTCTGAGCACATTACTTTATATATGTAGGTAAAGGGGTAAAGGGGTTGAGGTAAAGGTTTGTTTTTTTTTTCACTAAAACGGTTTTGATAAAACAAGGAAAACTATATTAAATTTGACAAACGCAAAACAGAAAAATCAGTAAGGGTGTTTAAGATTAATTACTTGGATTAAAGAATTAAGGTCTGGAGCTTAAGTTGAACATATGGATTTTCTTTTTTCCTATGCACTTTTTTTTCTCTTCTTTTTTTAACAATTTTTGCCATTCAGACTCTTTCATGTTAGTAAAATAAGTCTAATAGTAACCAAGGCAGAATTTATTTGGTCAAATATGCATTGTAACAGTATAACAATATAAATTATAAATTCATTATAAAAATTATAAATATATTCCTGTGATGGCAAAGATGAATTTTCAGCATCATTACTTAAGTCTCACATGAACCTTTTCATAAAAAAAAAAACTAAGACCCAAACTTCTGAACGATAGTGGAAATAAATACAGAATATCATAAGAAGACTGATAAATAAGTAATTACTATTTTTGCTTACCAAGATTAGAAATACGGAGCTGAAGTTTCACCCGCTCAGTAAGGACTCCAGGAAGATTTGTATAACAGGTTTTCTCTAACTTTCTTCTTCATGTTGAAGAGCAGCTTCTGTAACAAAACAAAGATAATCACATTATCAGTGTGTGTACTCATGCCGGTTTTCAGCCTTGACATCTGGAATTGAAAGATTTAGTCAGAATAAGTTCAAATGGGTTTATATGACATGCATTATATAATAGCTCTTAGTATATTATACTTCACATCTTTAAGTCTCTGCACTGATTCAATCAGAAAAAAAAAATGTTTTCAAAAAGCTTTCCTAAACATACTCCATTGCTTACCAGTCTGTCCTGCCCCAAGCTTGTCGCTGGTTGTGAGTTGGGTGTGAAAAGCTGTCAAATGTGATTTTTAGATTTAAAACTGATACATTTAGTCTCTCTAAATAATTTCATTCTCTTAACTGTACTTTAGTTTTGACTATACAGTATTTTGAAGAATCCATTGTTGAAAAAAAGCATCATATTCACGGTAAAGGTAACTTTTTTTATGACCATTGAGAATGTGCTGACCAGCTGCATCACTGTCTGATATAGGACCTACAATGCAAATGACTTGAGGACCCTACAGCGGTCTTGCCTTCATTCTGGACATTTTCATTGCATGATGCTCCAGTAAAGCTACCAGTATCATGACCCCTTCAATTCCTCCCGCAGTCTCTTCCAGCTTTCTCTTCCAGGATTTCCCCACCAGGATGCGAGAGCCCTTAACTCCCATCACCCCACCCCTTTTTGCAATCTATTCCATAACCTTACCTGCAAATTTCCTCACCCCTAACTTACCAAACCATGCACCACATTAAAACTGTTAAAAAAAAAAAACAACAACCTTTGAGTGTGTGGCCCACAGGTGAAAGGACTGGATAAATCATCTATAGTAACACTTTTTTCTCTTTATGCACCAGACACTTTTATAAACACTCCCAGCTGCAAAGACACAAATGTTTACTTGTGCACGCACCCCAAATCATATTGCACTATACACGTTTACCAACGTAACCTCTTTTGCACAATATAATGTACAATATTTATTTAAAGAACTTGTACAGTTTGTCTTAGATTTTGTATATATATTGTCAACTATTATAGTATATGTATAGTTAGATAATATTTTAATAGGTTAGCTATGTATGCTACTGTATAGGTTTAAAATCTATTTATGTTTAGTATTGTAGCACCGTGTTCCTGCAAAACACATTTTTTATTCTACTAGTATGTCCACTCGTAGTGAAACAACAATAAAGCTTCAGTTGACTTAAGTTAACATGAGTGAGATTACGTGAAAAAAGTGTATGATGTGTTCTTGGCAGCAAAGACACACTTGACTTTATCTACACTTTAAAAGATAATACTTGCCGTCAGCATGACTGGAGTTTAGAAAATGGATTATATAAACTCTAGTCATGCTGACAACATCTATTAATCTTGGACCTTTTATCGATCATAAAATAATTTAACAAAAATTACTTGACCTATTACAAAACTATTTAACAACATGGAAAATCATACACTCGCATGCAGTATTGAAATACATTTCAGTTAATGAAGACCATATCTGAATAAAAAAAAACAAAAAAACTTTACTGACCACTGGAGCTTTTTATTGATAATTGAATAGTTACAACAACTAAATGAGATACACTGCAGTAACCAAACACTGGCTATACACTGATGCAATGAATATCTACTGCATTACTGCTGAGTATATCCAGTATACTCACACTTGGAATCAAAAATAAATGATAAAAAAAAAATCTAAATATAACATTATATATATGTATATATATATATATATATATATATATATAAATCTGCCCTTTTCAAAATGCTTGCATTAAAGAAAAAAGCAGTAGTAAATAAGCATTATAGATTTGTTATCTTATTTAACCATTCAAACCACTCATATAATTGTGCAAACAAATATACTGAAGAGCTGAGACATTTCACTCAGAACTTAGTATTGGGGGAAAGGGACAAGGTGAGTAGCTGATTTTCAGTTTCAACATTTTCATCACTTATGTTATTCTAAGTTTGGACAAAAACTCTGCAAAATCAATTTCAAAAACTAGGTCTTTCACATGAAGCGGGGAAACATCCCTGTCATGTGGCCCTCGTGAATACGCGTGATCCCAGCATCCATACACACTCTGGCATGCACTGCACCAGCCGAAACTAGAAAAAGAAATGCACAGAAATACTAAATACATATATCTTGTATTATGTAAAAAATAAATAAATAAATAAAAAACACACACACACACACACACAGACATGGTCAACAGTGATTGTTTTGATTACCTGTATGGTGTGAGGCCAGTATCCTGTGGTTCGGTGAGAGATGCCCAGAGTTGAAAGAGCATGGCTGGCATACACTTGTGGGCTTGGCACCAGCCAGCCAGCAGGACTGTAACCCTCAGTTCCTTGAGATGAGACTCTAAAAGGCAGCAAACTCTGCACAAAGACTCCTCGATGACCATATTCATAGTGCAAAGAGCGACTGAAGTTATCAAGAAAAGCCTGTGGGGAATTTAAAATGTGAGAGAATCGTAAGACAAATTAAAACACTATACAGATACAGAGTACTGCAGGAAAACATTTTTGTAGGCCAAAAACGAGTTAGCATTTTAGCACCAACGCATGTTAATGTTTTATTGGCTAAAAGGGCTACACGGGTTGCAAAACATTAAATGTCATCACACCGAACAAGCTCATCTACTTACTAGTCCACTTTCACAGACCATAAGTTGGAAACCTACAGTCCCAAACTAAACTACTAACTCAAACTTTCAGAGAAAAGAGTTGCTGGATACTTAAAGGTGTTAATGTTTAAGTCATGTGACTGTGGTGCAGCTCTGTAGTTGAACTTCTGTCGATTGCATTTCTTGGCTTGTGTTCATTTGTGAAGATTATCATGATTGATCAAATGTGAAAAACAATAAACAGGTTATCAAACGGAGCATATTTTCTGCAATAATCCAAAATCCAACTCTGTTGGGTTCTTGTCAAGAGAACTATGGTTATGCTCACTTCTCAGTTGGTCAACAAAAATACATGATCATGGCAACACTCTAATGGATTGGAAATTATCTGACCGTAGATGCAGAAACAGTAGCCTTTCTGGAAGTCGGACACAAGCAGCGCCCAGCAGAAATGTTGACCACCGCTCCTTTTCCCCTGTCCACCATATTGGGGAGTGCCAGACGGGTGACAAGAGTGGCAGCTACTACATTTCTATTGATAGTGTCCCACACTACAGATTCAGGGAGGTCCAAAAAGTCTTGCGAGGGGTCCAGAGACCCCTCCAGGCTGTTAACTATGAATCCAATATCTTTACCGCTTATGGCATCTTTAATAGGTTTGCAGGCCGAGAGGCCCTGACTGAAATCAGCTTCAATTAAAATGGCCTCTACCCGGTACGTGTCTGAAATGGCTTTGGCAGCATCAGCTAAGTTACTGATGTCACTGCTGATCAGAATCACGCAGATGCCATGTCTGGCCAGTTCCTCTGCATATGCTTTTGCTATTGCCTCAGAAGCACCTATTGGAAAAAAAGTAAAACGGGACATGCTTATCTGGTACATATCAGTATGCAGTATTATAACATATATTACAGTTCAATGCATGAATTAGATAATCAAACAGGATGATTATTCACTTTTACACCTACCCCATATAAGAGCCCATTGTCCATACTGCTGACTAAGACCTCTATGGGACACAAGACGAGGAATGAAGTGAAGCCTTATCAGGCTATAGCAGTCCCTCATAAATATCACAGCCTTGCTGGCTGTGTAACAAGCACCCACGAGCGCTAGCGTTTCCACATAACAACTGCACGATCTGGCAATTTCTGTATACAAAAGCTGGAAGCTGTCAACAGCGGCCATTAGAAGCTGAAATTCGTGCAATAATTCACTCTAAATAAACTGCCAGTCAAAAAACAATAAACTTTTATATTCAACGAGTTAGTCTGCACTCAACTAGCTTTACTGCTTTTGTTAATACGAGTACTATTTCACCAGATTGTCTTCTTCGGTTTTGTCACAACATGTGAATCGGGAAACCCGGAACATTTAAAAAGTCACGTGATACACTCGCGTCACGTGATTAAAAACTGGCGTCTTCAGTCAGCGTCAAACACTTGCAAACATGGTATTTATTCGTATTTCTGCGGTTTTATCGTATTTATTTGTGCAGTATTCGTTAATGTGAACGTTTATACCCCGGGTATATTCCTACGGTTGTGTCGTGAAGGCTATTTTTGCAAAGAACGGTCGGTTTTGTTGCAGTTGATTCAGCTCTGCTGGGCTTGTTTCCATAGAAACGGGTATTGCTAACGGATGCTAAGCTGATTTATACACAGCTCTGTGGTTTATGAAACGACTGATTATGAAAGATTTTTAATGTTATGGAAGCGACGTAGCTCATCTGTTCGGACGCGATGTGAAATGATTGCAGGTAACGTTAATGTTTAAAACTCAGAACTGTATACATGAGCTGTATGTGTAATGTATATTTGTTTAAAAAAAAAGTATAAGCTTAATATAAACACCTGAATCCTGAGCTTGTCAATTTGTACTTAACGTTACGTAATATTTAACGACATAGTTGCCTTGTAGTGCATTATTACGATGTAGGAAAGTGTTATGATGTAGCCTAAATGATGAAAAATATTATTAGTGTATCTATGTTTAACATTTTGTGGGATATTAGTTAGCCTTGTAACTTATGATGTAGATGAAGCAAATAAACTAGAGCACACTTGACATGATTCTATGTTTCTTATGATTTGGAAATGGTTCTAATTTTTAGAAATTAGTTTTAGATATACAAGATGTGACTACAAATTGATTTCAATCTTTACATTTATTTATTGCTTGTTTTATTGTATAATGGGTCGAGTATACTGAAGAATACTGACGGAAAAAAGCAGCAAACAATTGTCAAGCATGCATGGAAACTATTTCAAAATCATTCCAGGAATCTAAACTTTGTGTGAATGTATACCCCATGGACTGTATACTTCCCACCACTGTTACTAATGTTACAGGTCAAATACACCTTATTTAGCACCTTGTTTCTCTAAGTAGGAGACCCCCTGTAGAGAAAAGCTGATCACACCCCCGAGAAGTGATGTCTCAGTTCTCCAGCGAGGACGAGGCAGAGCTCCAGAGCCTGCTGCGAGAGCTCCTAAAAAGTGTCAAAGACAGAATCTCAGGAGCACCATCGGTAGAATGTGCTGAGGAGATTTTGCTTCATTTGGAGGAAACTGACAAGAACTTTTACAAGTGAGAGACCTCTCTCTTTTTAGTACATGTCAAGCCTGATTGTGATTACTGTTTGTTTGATCTATTTTCATGCCTTTTCTCTGTGTTTCAGCTATAAGTTTGTGAAGTATCTGCGTGCATATGTAGAAAGCAGTTTGGGAACTGTTATTGAAGAAGAGACTGAGAATTTCACCAGGGGTGATGGTCATGCTATTGGGCCAGGACAGGACACTCTGGTCCACGCTGTTACGAAGAGTAGTAGGGAGTCTGCACAGTATGCGTTTCTTTTTATGATTAGATGCTTTTGTGGATGCTTGCTCAGTGTATGATGCAAACATATCTGAATCAATGCAATGAAGAAAGTAAATATTGTCAGGAATCCTTTTAAAAATGAAATTCATGATGCAATGCAATGATGAAAAAGAAAGTACCATATGTTTTCCGATGTAACTAATAAGATACTTTATTAGATGCATTTCTTTCTCATTGCATGATGCAAAAAATTCAGCACAAATGTAATTTTGAGAACGTAATTTTCTAAATTCTTTCAATAAAAAGCTCTAAGTCATGAAACAAAGCAGCCATCTTCAGAATAAATAACAACAGTACAGTCACTGATTTTAAGCAAAAAACAAAGGCTCAAGACTCGGGGTTACTCCACCCCAAAATGTAAATTTCTTCAGTAATCACCTACCCCCATGTCGTTCCAAACCCATAAAGCTTTGTCTTTGATATTAAATATATTTTGGATGAAAAGGGGGAGGCTCCTGACTGTTTCTTTGACTGCTAAGTAAATTACACTGTCAGGATTCAGAAAAGTCCATTTTCCATCAGTGAAACAAGAAAAAAACAAACGTTATTCAACAAATAGTCCATCTGCCATCCATCCAGAATTGTCCATCTGCCATCAGTGCCATCAAAAAAACAAAAATAAGGACTTTATTCAATAAATTCGGCACCGCAGCATAATTGTAGCGCCATTTAGGAGAGTACTGCAGTACGCAACTACTGTACGCTCTTCTGTGTCAGCCGTGACACACAAATATGCTGTTTTCATTCGGAGCAATGCAGCAGTTCTACATGCAGTGTAAATGCATGTAGAAACCGTATGTTTTACGTACAAAAAGTATCCTCGTAGCTTCATAACTGTGTGGTTGAACCACTGCTGGGAGATGGACTATTCTGACAATGTTCTTCATACTTTTCTGGACCTTGACATTGCAATTTACTTGCCAGTCAATGGGAAAGTCACAAGCCTCCTGGTTTTCATTCAGAATATCTTAAATTGTGTTCAGAAAAAAAACAAAGCTGTTACGGGTTTGGAGTAACATGGGGGTAAGTGATTAATGGGAAAATGTTCATCTTGGGATGTAGTAACCCTTCATCTGCACATCCTAAAACATGCCTGAATACACTGACTAGCTTGTAATATATTTAAAATGAATAGTTTTAGAATTTTAGAAAGCTATAGAAATGAAACAAGCTGGTTAACACAACTCTCACACATCTAGCTGTAGCTATTCATCCACATTTGAACTGATTGGGTGATGAGATTGCTGCAAATACAGATTGGAAAGGTAAAAAATCAAACCTGTTGTAAAACCCAGCAACACAACAATAGCTGTATAAGTCAGGTTTTAGAGAAGAAAAATAAATAAATCACCCACTGACTACATAGTAATGACTTTCTACTTTGACGACCTTGATAGAAATAGGAGTGACAAGTAAGATATTTATCATACTTTATAGAAACAATAATATTACTCAAGTAAAGTACAGATACTTAAAAAGCATGCTGAAGTACAACTAAATGTACTTTCTTTATTGTCCACCTCTGGAAGTAACTTGATTATGGTATTATCAGTGATTCATGGGAGTGTTTTCTGTTTTTATCGTTTCAGTGATATTTCTTAGAGTGTGAACAGTTAAAGTACAT
>JAUMHG010000067.1:19488104-19498898 GCA_032359395.1 Enteromius anoplus | reverse complement strand
ATATTTTGTTGCTTAAGCTTATGTATTTAGTCATTATTCAATGGTATACTAAAAATCCATATGAAAAAACTTACTTCACACTGTTTTCAGGTCAAATATTTATATAAGATTAATTTTGAATAATTAATTACAAAGCCTCAAATTAATTAGATTTTTTTTTTTTTTTTATCGAGTCCCGGCCCGAATTTATCTATATGGAATAATGACTAAATACATAAGCTTAAGCAACAAAATATTGTTTATTTTTGTTCAACCAAGTCCAACAGACCAGTGTAATATTGCCATTAAGTTACAGTGAATAAAATAGTTATAATAAAATAGTAGAATTCTTGGCATGAAACATATACATACTTTTGATAGATTTTTATACTGTAGGCGTTTACCATTTTTTATTTTATGTGAAATAATATTGTCACATTAATTATGGCTATATAGTTGTTGATATTAATTCTAGTTTTAACTATAGCTATTAATTGATTATAATAACTAATTTTATTATTATAATTTTTTTTTTAGTTAAAACATCAACAAGGTCTTTTAACAAAAAAACAAAACAAAAAAACAATATTTGTCCTTTCTGTAATTATTAAGTTTTTTATGTAGTTTGTGTTGATAATACTCATTTTATATTCTCAAACTGCACTGGAAATGCAAACGGGGCATTTACTAATGTTTGCATTTACATGAATGACAGTGTTTTGATGATAATTAAATTTCACCATACAAAGGATGCAAATGGACTTTGTTAAATGTCCCGTGAGGGTTGAATTTATAAATAAATTACAGATAAAGAAGTTCTTCTCGGTCATTTACCAATAAACCAGTGCATGGTGAGGAAATTTTATGTGTGTGTAAAAATAAGCCATTTAAATCTTTAGCCAATTTCATCAATCATATATGATAACTTGACTTTTCTTGTTTTGTGACCTTATTTTAGATAACTCATGATTTTATCTTCTTCATGAAGTATGCGAGTCAACAACTGGCATGTAAAACATGCATCAGCTCTATTTCTGTGAGATACTTTCCACATAAGGAATAACTCAAGTGAGAAACTCCCAGAGCGAGCAGGCCTTCCTTCAGTGGACTTCAGATCGGTAGGTTGATGTAAATCTTTTCTGATTACTCCAGAGACAGATGACTCTCTTTCTCTGCCACTCTCAGTTTTACTCTAAAGAATAAAACATCAACTGTTCAATCCTTGCCATCCTGGGAATATTCATGAATTCAACGCTTCCCACTTCCCCACAAACTTTACCGAGGTCAGCTCAAGTTAAGGAGTTTGTTGTGACAGAGTTTTAAGCATGCTTCAAACGTCATGTTTCCACTCTCACCATGTGTAACGGAGTTAAAGGTCAAGCCTTTGAGCTCAGTGTCTGATCTGACTTTGTTTAAGCAGGTCAAGGTTTCATTCACCTCTTCTCATCCGCTGCCTGTTTAAAGAGCGCTGACCTTTACTAAGGGCTAAATGACTTAATCCTGCCAGCAATTAAAGGAGCGAGGATCATGGACTACATCTATGGCAGTCAGGCTTTATCTCATCTCAAGATCATCTCTGAACCATCTGTCCTTAAAAGATCTCAAACACTAAACTGTAAAAAGTAGGATGGTGCTATTGGTCCTATTTGGCAGATTATTATTTTTCTTTTTATGTTTATGATGTCAGATTCGATTTGAAAACAGACAGAAAGTAACACAGTTGGGAAAAGACTTTGAGACATAGCACCGACTGTGACGGTATGCCTCAGACAAGCGAATTATTAAGAATATTGTGGCTTTCTTTGCAATATAATTAAGCTGCATGAACACTTCAGAAGTCTTCCAAAGCCATATGAAGGATTTAAGACCTTTTTTAAATAGAAAACCTTGACATTTTATATACTTGAGAAAAGTTTCCTTTAAAGAAAGGTTCTTTATTGACATTTGTGTGTAGATGAAAGATCTTTAACATTCCTGGAGCACAAAAGGTTCTTTATAGTGGAAAAAAAAGTTACCATAGATTATTAAAGTGTTCTTCATAGTAAGTAAAAATGGTTCTTTTAAGAAATGCTTACTGAAAGGTCCTTCAGGGAACCACAATAGTTAATTGGTGGTATTAGTGAAAACCCCATTTTGGAACCTTTATTTTTAAAAGTGTACAAAACGACTGCCTTAGTTACATTCACACAGCAGCATAATCATATTTTCTTTACCGGTGTGAGTCTCAAAATGTCTCGTTTACAGAGCAGCTTTCAGTTGTGTTAAGAATTCTGTCTGTATGAACGTGCCACGGGAGTCAAGTCCCGTATTCCTTAACAGTAACCATAGCAACAGTGACCGAAGTAATATCAAAGATGGCGATGCCCATAAACTGAAAGTTTTTTGACACGACAAGAGTCCAATTTAGCCGTGAGTTCTTTCTTCAAGCCTTCATTAATTGACAGCAGCTTTTAAATTTGGGCGGAGAGCGAAGCATTTGAATCGCGAGGCGCTCGCAGAACACCAAACTGACAGGGAAGCGGCTCAGGTGGAAAACTGATGGGATAAAACTTTCACATAACACGCAGATTATTTCTCTGTCACTAGTTTCCATCCAGTTTTGTTATTGACAAAGAGAATTTGCAAAAAAAAAAAAAAAAAATTGCGAAATTTGCTGTTTCCATACAAATGGTCTTTTACCGATAAAATGGTATGCGTGATGACGTCATCCTTAAAAAAATGAATTGTCGCGTAGGTTTTGGTGTATCGCATACATAATTTCACTTATTGTGCAAATCATATGCAAATAGTCGTTTGTTTCCAGGGATACATTTTATACATGAAAAAAGCAGCATAAACAGAACATGAGGATTCACATCAAGAACAGAGCTTGTGCGAACAGAGAAAAACATAAGTTATAAAAGAAAGAAAGGCTCATATGCCAAATATATATTTTTTGTCAATAAATAATAAATTAACAAAATGAAAGAAAAAAAACCGAAGTAAAAGCCTATATGCAAAATTTTTAGGTAATTCTTGTGATGCAATGTTGAACGCAGCATCCAATTATTTACAGAAACATGACCGTTTTTATTGTATAAAATAAATATTTAGAATAGTTTTGAATAATGTCTTATTCTTGAATGAGTATAGTAAGCTGTTTCCACTTTGATAAAGGGAAAAAAAAACAAATGATCCTGTCGGCGCTGCACGCAGTTATGAATTAAACTACTAACTCGACAACTATATCCTGAACAAAATTATGCTTAATAAATTTTTACTTTCAAAGTATTAAAAAGAAACATCAAATTAAGATATTTATGTTTGAGAGGTAACTCATCTTTTTACCATATATAACATTTTAGATGCAATAATATGAATATGTTTTATTGCGCTTTTGAACTAGACTAAGGTGCTTTGATAGGAGCATCACCACGAACACGAAAGCTGCCAATAGGATTCTGTCATGTGAAACTATATTTATTCACGTTAAAGCCCTTTTTCTCGACAAAAGGTGTTTCCAAACAATTTTTTGCAACATTTGAAGTATCAATATAGAATTTACTCGCTTAATTTGAAAAGAAAAATACTGTGTCGACATTTACAAAATTTTATCAATACTTAGCATTTCCATCAGCTATATCAGTAAAACATTTGAAGCGCTTTTTTTTCTTCCGCAAAACGCCTTGGATGGAAACCTGGCTACTGTAAGCTACCAAAAACAAGCATGAAACACGCACTTCATGGTAGACGTGCATTTGTGTGGCAGAGCAGCTCTCCCTCGCAGTGTATGACGTTAAAGACAACTAGTTGTCCAGTCCTGTTCTGTTCACACAGCTTGTGTGTTACGAGAATGCGGTTGTGAGTCCTGAAATTTCCAGGTGTGGGTTCCGTTAAAGAATGCGGTTGTCACTCATGTAATTACCCGAACTGTGTATGAATGTAACCGTATTGAAGACTCAAAAACAGGATTGACAACCGTATTTTGCTGCTGTGTGAACATAGGGTGCCAAGATTTTCAGTGTAGATAACAAAACGCTGCTTTTAGTTGTTTTTTAATAGGAATGGTATGTCACAAGGACATGAAGAAAAAAAAAACACTTTTGCAAACGTCAGGAATCTAACAATGAAAACACAAAACCACAGAAAGGTGTTTATCTAGGGAATCTTCTGCCCACCAAACTATTGTGCAATGAAGTGGCATGCATCATCAAAACAATACTTCATACAGTACAGCACTATCAGGTACCATATGCACCCCGTTTCCATTCAATTAGCTGGATGCGCTTGCAAAAGGTACTTTGTTCTGCACCAATTACTGAGCTGACTGTGGGTCTCAGAGCAGTACCTTGTGCAAATCCAGCCGTTGATCACCCATTACAAACCCCGTTCTCAGCTGCGTCTGGTTTTATCTTCATTTACCCAGCATCTGTTCGGGCTGCTGATGTGGCTCAAACGATGCTAAGTACCTGCAAGTGTTGTTCTTCTCTCTCTGCTTTAAAGGCTTAAGTCGTTATTGAATAAACATGATCAGCTGCTCCATGAATTATCTTTGACATTTAGAACGGAGGCGAAGAGTTTTAAATGTGGGAGGATTGAATGCAGAGGCATTTTGGGGGCATTATTAATACTCAAGAAGTCATGGGTGTGTCGTGACAAAAGGCCTGTGAGGTCAAACAGCTGTTGATAGTTTTATTCCTAATCTAAGACAGATTTTTATAGTGAAAGACCAAATTTATCTTAATAATCCTGCTTAGGGTTTCTTTCTTCTAAACCCCAAACACTATGGATATGAGTGTGAATGAATGAAAACTTAAAAAAATAAATAAACAACACATATGGTAACACTTTAGAATAGATAACACTTGTTATCTATTATGAATTTCCTCTCAATAAATTCTGAATTTTCTGCTTATTAATAGTTACTAATGTAGTTGTAAAGTTTAGGTATTGGGTAGGATAAGGGATATAGAATAAGGTCATGTAGAATAAGGCATTCATTTGTGTCTAATATACTACTAATATGCATATATCTTAAAAATATTAAAGACTAAAGAAAAATAAAGAAAGAAATTTACAGGGATTCAAATGGAATGATGTCATCAGTATTTGCATATTGAATATAACTCATCTTTATTCATACATCTAGTTGCATATTAATCATTTATTTTTGTGCTTATTAGGGTATCATGCTGATTCCAGAAAGGTGCCCCGCTTTTTTCCCAATGGGCGAATCATTAGCTTAAAGGCACGCTTAACTCCATTGGCATCAACAGTGAGTAGTCACCTTTTGGGAGAGTTATTTATGTAGTTTGTTTTATTCTGTATTTGCTGATTAAATCCACATCAACAGAGCCTCAACATCCAAAGACACATCCAGCTTACCAAGAGTTATAGTCCTTTTTGCAAGCCAGCTAATACACTTTACATCACTGGCACCACAAAATCAGTTCAGAAGTGTCAAAGGACAGCTTCATAATTACACCATAAACAGTCTCAGGAATGGGCTGCACCAGTGCAGCAGGTATTCACAAGGAACACATGGTAAAAAGAGAGGGCAACAATCAGGGAGTACAAGCCTCCCACATGCAAGCGTATTGTATCATTAAATAGGAATGTGTCTGTGGATCACTTGCTGCTATTAAAATCAGTGAGCAATCTACCCACAGGCCCATCTTTGCAGCACAGAATTTAAAGCTAATGAACCTGTAAGACTGTCAGTGGTTTGAGCAATAGAGTTGTTCGTAATGAAGGAAACAAAATCTGAGGTAAAGCATATTTCTGTCAAATCTAGTCACTCTAATGTCAATAATAGATATAACAAATATACAGATATACCCGCACTACTTATGACTGGACCCTGGAGAACAAAACCAGTCATGGCAAAAGCCAAAAATACACTGTATAGGTCAATATTATAGATTTTTTTATGCCAAACACTATTAGGATATTAAGTAAAGGTCATGTACCATTATGATATGTTCGCCAAATATTGTCGTAACAAACCATACATCAGTAGCTTGTTTTTTCAGCTTTCCGATGATGTATAAAGCTCAGTTTTGAAAATTTGACTTTTTGTGTTCCGGGGGGTGGTCCACTGGGCGTTCGACCGTGCCTGACGCTGATCCTGTTGCCACCCCCGCTCCTCCGCCACCAGTACAGCAGCCTTCACATCGGCCGCGTTGAGGAGCCAGCAGCCAGGCCTCCGCCCAGCCCGTCCAGGCCCCTGCAGGCAGAAGGGCAGGAGGCCCCAGGATGGGTGACCCAGGGATAGAAGGTACTGTTCTTCAGGAGTTGGTGAACTCTAAAATCTTGACAAAAAGAGCGGTTTTCTCTATCTCTGGGTCCCCTGAGGGAACAAGGTGCTGTTGACAGGCCTGTAAAAGAGCTTTTGTTACACACTCACTCTCCTCTCATTTAAGGCAGCAGTTCGAGAGCCGGGAGGATGACCAGACGGACTTCCAGCCTCACTAATGCCGGAACACAGGTAAGAGTTGCATGCACTCAGACCCCGCTTCGGACCGGCACAGAGACATCCGAGCTGGGTCCCTGCGTTCCCCCTTGCTGCCCCACTACCGGCACCCCGGTAGTCCCGATGGTGCCCCTATCACGGTTTTCTAGATGCCTGGATAGGGCTTAGACCGTCTCGATGGCTCACCTGGACCATCCGGCTCGGCTATGCAATTCAGTTCACCCAGCTCCCTCCCTGGTTCAGCGGCATTCGCTTCACGTCAGTGAACGCTGCAAATGCCCCTGTCTTGCGTGCAGAAATTGCTACTCTCCTGGCGAAGAGAGCAATAGTACCGGTAGCCGATATGAAGAAAGGGTTCTACAGCCCGTACTTCATAGTGCCCAAGGAAGGTGGTGTGTTAAGACCAATCCTGGATCTGCGGGTCTTGAATCAAGCTTTTCACAGGCTTCCCTTCAAGATGTTGCCACCGAAACATCGAATGCATCCGTCCCCATGATTGGTTTGCAGCAATAGACCTGAAGGACGCAAACTTTCATGTATCGATCCTCCCGCGTCACAGGCCATTCCTGAAGTTCGCGTTCGAAGGACGAGCATATCAGTACAGCGTTCTGCCCTTCGGGCTCTCCCTGTCGCCCCATGTATTTACCAAAGTAGCGGAGGCTGCCCTGACTCCGCTCAAGGAGAAAGGGGTTCGCATTCTCAACTACTGTATCTTGACGACTGGCTGATACTAGCACAGTCCAGAGCTCAGTTGTGCGAACACAGGGACCTGGTGTTACAACACCTCAGCCTGTTGGGTCTTCGGGTCAACCGGGAGACTCTGTCCGGTGCAGAGGATGTCTTTTCTCGGTATGGAGTTGGACTCGGTCACACAAACAGCACGCCTTACACAGGAACACGCTGAGTCGGTGCTGGACTGCTTGAATTCGTTCAAATGCAGGACGGCGGTTCCACTGAAACAATTTCAGAGGTTCCTGGGGCATATGGCTGCAGCCATAGCGGTGATCCCACTCGGGCTGCTCCATATGAGACCGCTTCAGCACTGGCTTCACGATTGAGTCCCGAGGTGGGCGTGGAAACGGGTTCAGATAACACCGGCCTGCCGCCTATCCTTCTCCCTGTGGTCAGACCTGGTGTTTCTACAGGCAGGAGTGCCCCTAGAGCAGGTCTCCAGGCATGCTGTTGTGTTCACAGATGCCTCTACCACCGATTGGGGCACCACATACAATGTACATGCAGTGTCAGGGGTGTGGACGGAACCCCATCTGCATTGGCACGTCAATTGCCTCGAGCTGCTAGCAGTACGTCTAGCTCTGGGTCATCTCAAGGAACACCTACAGGGCTGTCACTTGCTGGTCCGCACAATTTCTTCTGCGAGAGCTGCCCACGTGTTGAAATGGAACCTGTTCATCGAGTGGTGTTCCTCTCAACGAGAGAACCCCTGGAGAGGCCCGATCAGAGTTGTGCTTCTCTTCTTGCAGCAAGGGTTGGAGCAAAGGCAGTCTCCTTCCACTCTGAAAGTCTACGTGGCTGCCATTGCTGCAAACCACGACCTTGTCAATGGCAAGTCACTGGGTAAGCACGACCTGGTCACCAGGTTCCTGAGGGGGGCCAGATAGTTGAATCCTCCACGGCCCCCTACTGTACCCTCTTGGGATCTCTCTTTCGTGCTGAGAGCATTGAGAGAGGGTCCCTTTGAGCCTTTGCCAGCAGTCGAGCTGAAGCTTCTTTCCATGAAAACTCTGCTCCTGCTCATATTGGCCTCCATCAAGAGGGTAGGGGACCTGCAGGCGTTTTCGGGCGACGATTCGTGCCTAGAGTTCGGGCCCGAGGATTCCCAGGTAACACTGAGGCCACAGCCTGGCTATGTGCCCAAGGTTCCTACCACTCCATTTAGAGATCAGGTGGTGAACCTCCAAGCACTGCCCCTGGAGGAGGCAGACCCAACCCTGCTGTTACTGTGTCCCGTCCGACTACTCAGATGCTACGTAGACCGGACACGGAGCTTCAGGACCTCAGACCAGTTTTTTGTCTGTCACGGTGGACGGCAGAAGGGGAATGCTCACTCAACAAGAAGTGTAGCTTTGTCCTGGGCGTTAGCACACGGCGCCTCGCTGGCAGACATTTGCGACCCCAAACACGTTTGCTAGGTTTTAAAGCCTTTGTGTTGAACCGGTGTCCTCCCGTGTTCTCACCTATGCAAACAGCTGAAGAAGCGGAGCAGGACCTGTTCGGTCGGCTTGGCTACGATATATCTCCAGAGTGTCCTTATTAGTAAACCCTGTTGAGTTCCTCCACTCCCCTCGGCAGCCGGATGTTGCGGAGCATCTGGCGCCAGGCCCTCGATGCGATGAATTCTTGAGAACGGCTAGAGGGCTGTTGAGTTATACCCTTTGAGGATCTCATGTGGTATTCATGGTTAAAAAAAAAAACATGTTCCCCAGCAGTATTGCTTCCATGAGGGTTCAATCACCTCCAATACTCATATACATATACATTAAAAGCTCATGTCATTGTATCTGTCTTAGACCTCCTACGGGAAGGCATTCTTCCGCACGTCTTCTCAGACGTCCCAGTGGTCCAGTTACTTAGGTAGTGCAGATGCTGGTATCCTGTGGTTCGAGTCCCGGCCTAGAGTCCAAACACTGGGGGTTTGGGAGACTCCCACAGGACACTGGAAGGGACAGCTTCCATGGCGTTTTGGTAGGGATCCCTGTTCGTCGGTCACCGATGTGACTCGGAGTGACCGACTGAAAGGGAACGTCTTGTTACATATGGTCCCGTCGCCATGGGTCTGTACCGCCGCTAGGGGGGCATGTACACCGGCTCGGCTCCTCAGTGAAAAACTAATGAAAGCTTAATCTGCTGACCTATTTATACCTGCGATTAGGTACAGCTGGATGTTAATCAGCGTATGCCAATTTCATTGGTGTATTTATATACATGCAGAGTAGATTTGCCATCATGAAGCGAGATTCCTATTCGTCGGTCATCGACGTGACGTTTCCGTTCCCTTCTTCAGGGAACGAGGGTTACAATACGTAACCGAGACGTTCAGCTGTAAACGGTTTACAATTTTGTTTACATTTCATTTGTTAGCGTGTCATTTGACTCTAAATTGAACAAGTTAATTTTGATATTATGGATTAAAAATCAGATTTAAAATACCAAACATTGAAATAAAAAAATTGACTGATTACATTTTTTACCATTTCTTTGTTTTACTTTTTAAATCCTTGTGTTTTCTGTTTGTTTGTTTTTCTCACTATGTTTAAATTTGAATAGGTTTAAAATACATACATACATATATATATATATATGTATATATATATATTAGGGTTAGGGTTATACATCCTCACTAGTATCATGGCACACTTCTTTTAGAAGCTGAAAAATAACTGTACTGTTTTCTACAAAGTCCATTGGATTCTTCCCATTGGTCTACAGATCTCTGGGTAATCTTTGATTTAGTATTCACTTAACTTGATGACCTAACATGTTCCTATCACTTACAGAGGGGCGTATAGATGCAATGATAATATTGCAGCCAAGAGGAAGCAGGATTAATTCAGAAAGGTTAAAACGCACCAAGACTAGGATGTAAAAATGACTGATGTGGGCAGCAGATGGGTGTGTTTTACTGGCTGTTCCTGCACTCCATTTAAGTGCTCTTCAAATTTATTGGCTGCTGTAGCTGACCCCTGTAACCAATAGAGTATACTGTGCCATCCATCACTACCATAGAAAAATGATCTTTCCCAGTAAACACAAGAAAGATTGCTGTAAATCACTCGCTCCTCTCAAGTTGTCAAAATACAGAAATGTGGACCAAGATGCTTCCTTTTGTGTAGTCCATGAAAAATTTCTAATTATTTAGTAAGCGTTGCTTTATAATTTGATGGCATCACGCTCTGAGCCTGTCAAAATAAACGTCAACAGTGATATCCTCATACAAGACACAAGGCTCACAGCAATTAAATGTATGTGACGTGGTGGAAGATTTCAGTGGGAGCACGGTGCTCAAAGTTTATACTGTCACAGAGTTACACATTAGTATTATACAGGAAACTTCCCTATGTAGACTGTGCTGTAATGCTGAAAAGCTGCTTGTGTGACATTGTCACCAGAGTGCAAAAGAGTCCATTATAGCTTCTGCCAGTGTTTTAATTGTTCAAAACATACATAAATAAATTTTATTTAAATTAAATTAATATTATAAATATACTACAGCTGCATTGTAATGTAATATAATATAATGTAATATATGATTGAATGTTATGGGAAAAAGAAAGATTTTTAAAGAAAATTATTTTAGTTTTCTTTCTGTTCCTCACAAAAAAAAAAAAAAAAAAAAATATATATAT
>JAUMHG010000067.1:19345386-19359013 GCA_032359395.1 Enteromius anoplus | reverse complement strand
TCCAGATGGATGGTGAAATCATGCTGTAGAGTTGGAGTTGCAGGGAAAATGAGTAGTTCAGTCTTTGCCAGGTTGAGGTAGTCACTTGCTGCAACTTTTTACTTTTTTTTTTTTTTTTGCATCATCTCCATAAAATTGATTTAAATAGTCCCTAAACACAAAGATCCTCCATAGATTTTTCTGGCAAAATAGTAGACAGCAATATTAGCTAAGGTAGGATTTTAATGTTTAAAGATGCAATTTGCCATCAATATATACAAATATTGTGCCTGAAAAAACTTTTGTGGCTAAAGAAACACTGTCTGCAAATGCAGTTGATATTTGTTTTATAGTACAGGTATCTACAATTAAGACAATTTTTGAAAAGATTGCATTGTGCCAGCTCAAAATTAGGAGAATCAAACCTTCCCAAAGTCCCTGCAACTTGATTTTGGCAATTGAATACAAACATTTATGATATAAACACATTGCAACTCTAAGGTTTCTCCACCGAACGCTGAGCACATTTGATTTTCTTCAGAAACGCTTGGAGGCTCAGTGACTATGAGATTGTGTCCTTTAATGTAGCTCATAAACAATGAGAGATTGAATCTATTTTAAACATCACCGCTCCAATCAAAGGCCCAAGGATGTTGTGAAATAGCTGTATAACTTTGTGACTCTTGTTCATGAAGTTTATAGTCCAGTTTACTCACTAAGAGATGATTCTGTGTCTCTTCCAGTCAGTGTTTTGTGATGAGATTCAATCATTTGCGAGTCCTGTGGGTTAAGAGAGAGAGACATGTCTGGGAAACAGATGCACAGGCCTGAAGATGCACCTGTTGCTTTACTTTGGGACCTTGCCTTCATACCTTCTGTATTTCAGATTGTTCTGGGCTTTGAAAGGCACCAGAGCAAATATGTATCATCATTTTCTGCTTGGTTTGTCAGGCTGTCGTTGCCACATACATCTTTGGATACAAAGTTGTTGTTTTTTTCCTTTGAGAGATAAAGGAGCAAGGATCCCTACAATGACTAGACATCAATCAAATAATCTACTTGTTTTTGTAAAACTATAGGTGGCATTGGGTATTAATTCCCAATGAATTTGCTATTCACAAGCTGTATTCATTTTGATTCTGAATCATTTGAGCACCTGCATATTTTGTCCGATATGTTGTATATAATCCATCTAAAATGTGCTATCACTGTAAAAAATTATAAACTGATGTTATTGTGTAAACACTCTGAAGTATTTTTCAGATACGTTTTGTGTTTGTTAATCTTTTGATTCATTAGAAAAAGCCGATTGAAAAACCGAACTATATTGGTTGCTCTGCATGTTTTTGATTCACTAAAAAGAGCGTCAAATATGAATAAGTCCAATAAGTCAGACCACACTGGTTGCGTTGTATGCTTTTGATTCTATGAAAGAGCCAGTTCATCAGAATCATTTGTTCATGAATCAGACAACATTGATAGTGATGCATGTTTTTGATTTACTTAAAAGAATCAAGAATCATTTGTTCAAGAACTGAACAACACCGTTTGCGATATGTGCATGGAATAACTAAGAAAGAATAATTTGTATAAGAACCATTGTTTTTGATTCACTACAAAGCTGGTTCATAACAACAACTTTATGAATTGGACCATACTGGTTGAGCTGTATGTTTTTGATTCATTAAAAAATAAGTCTCTGTTCATCAATCTGACTACACTTGCAGCCAATGTACTGTAGTCCTGTTCATGAACAAATGACTCTGCGTCATTGCCTGAATCCCACAAGGACAGGTTAATGGAGTTATTAAGTTGCCAATATCTCGCAGTGCATGACTTTTTTTTTTTTTTTTTTTTATCTCATTACGTTCAATTCCTGATGCAAAATCAGGTACAATATGATTCAATTCAACAGTGCGTGAAACACCAGCGCAGAGCGTGAGATCGATCTTGGGCTTTTTCAAGATCATTAGAGTAAAGAATTGAAAATATCTATATTTTTACCCAGGCCAAACTCTAGATAGATTGGTAGATATTCAGTTCTCATTCCAAAATTCTCAATACACATGCACACATCGCCCCTAGCCAGTAATTGCGTAGGACAAAGTATGACATCATTATTTGGTTGTTGAATGGAAGAAAGTAACCTTCCCCAGTGTCATTCCTCCTTGATGCTGAAGGGAACTGTGCAGGTGGACAGATGGCACTATACAGCCTGTTGGCACCAGGCGCGAAGAACCCCCAGTAGTGCTTCTTAGAGCACCATGCTGGAATAAGCTCTGGCTAAAGGTCCTCCAAGATGCAACACTGCTCATTATGGACTCTAATTTGGCCACCATCCTGTTCCCTGCTTTGTCTCCAGTGAGTTCAAAGTGAGTGCTGTATCAAAGGTGGCCATCCTGTTTATTTTTTTCAGGTCTTTGGAAATTGCCTGAACCACTATTGTTCCCTTAGCAGATGACAGCACTGAAAAACAAGCCATTACGCTTGCACATCTCTAACAGCTTGCTGCACACAAGGAGAGATCTGAGCCACGTCAGATAGGTCTGCTCGGGCCTTTCTTTCACAGCACAGCTATGTTCCCTGGGGTTCCTCAGGGCTGCTCAACACCTTCTCTGACACATAGTCTTGTAGCTTAGTTAACTGCTATGTATGTGTAGGTTATGGTGGAATGAAGATCTGGAAGTATTTGCAGGTGTCTGCAGCTTGCATTACCCGGAGTTTCCTTCAAAAGTTAGATTGGCAGAATGGCTTGTAGTCACTGGAGAATTTAAAGAACATCTGATCCGTCAAGCCAATCTTATCTAAGTGGTACTGGCCTCAATGGAACACGTAAGAACATCTTAATTAGGAAGTCAAAGGAATGAAGTTGAAGAACAGACAGTAAGAGCAGGTTGTGAAGATCCACACAGATGGGCTGTCACCTGGCCAGAGTTTCTTAGTTTGTTTCTAATCAAAACCCCACGCGGTCTAGGAAAAAAAAGGGTTGGGCTTAATTCAGACATAAAGAGTTGGCTCGCGTTCATGTGTGTCCGTGTCTATCTATCATTCTTTCGGTCATTCTATCATCCTTTCTATCCTTTCTATTATATTTGTCGTTCTATTGTTCTATCTATTGTTCTATCATTCAAACTATTGTTAAATTTTTCTATCTATTCTATCCATCATTCAGTCTGTCTTTCATTCTCTTTGTCTATCTGCTGTATCGTTCTGTCATTCCTTTAATTGGTCTATTGTCTGTTATAGTATCTATATTCTACAGCTACAGTATATTTTTGTTCTATTATCTATCATTATGTCTATCTATCTATCTGTCTGTCTGTCTGTCTGTCTGTCTGTCTGTCATTCTATTGTTCTCTTTATCTATCGTTCTATTGTTCTCTTTATCTATCGTTCTGTCATTATTTTAATCATTCTGTGATCTGGTATAGTATTTATCATTCTAGCTATCTTTTGTTCAATCGATCTCTGACTGCCATTTATCCGTCTGTCTGTCTATCTTTCATTCTTTCATTTATCATTCCTTCTTATCATTCTATCTAACATCGTTCTGTTCTAGTTTTACAAAATGACAAAATTATGCAAAGCCTGCAAGTTCAAGCAATTTTGCATTCTGTTTGCTTCCTCACTTCAAATTTAGGAACTGAAATGGAATTTTAAAAAAAGTATTTTCAGCCCAAATCTGAATGACGCACAACACTGCTAGGAAGTCAAACATTTAACACTAAACACTTTTCTCAGCTCCATTTATTAATTTTTACAGTCATGTTTGAATATCAAGTTCACAACAGGAAAAACAATGCGTGTGATACGAGCAGCAAGGTGACTGATCATTATGTACCTTCTCAAAAGGTCATTTTGAGATTTTTAAGTGCTCTGAAGTCTGATTTAAAACATCTCCTGCTGGTTTATAATTCCACTGGGTGTAAATCTTAGCCTGCAACTAGTTCTCCTCCTCTTGATTTTTTGGTCGTTACTGCCAGTCTAAGCTCTGACCCCACTTGCTGAGCTGTCAGAGTTGGCTTGCTCCAACTTCTCTTATGCCCTCATTTGGTACTTTTTTCTTAAAGAAGAAAACTTTCAGTGGCACCTTTTCCTCACAGTGTGCTTGCTTTTTTCCCTTTCTTTTTTCACCAGGTGGTGTTTTTTTCTTCAGATTCTGGAACTTAGACTAATTAGTAGCTGTAATCTTTACTCTCTAGAGGAATGGTACCAATAGTATTGCATAATACCCTCTGGTATCTGTAGTTTAATTGCTGGTGAAGAAGTGGAAAAGATATATACTGTAAGAAGGTTATGAGAAAACTGAGGAAGTTTACAGCTCACATAGGAGGCACGGTTTTCAAGCCTCATATACTCCAAAGGAAAAATAGTTAGATATAAACAAAGACAGAATTCCAAGAAACAAAGTCATATTGCAAGATGTAAAATCACATTGTAATATATAAACAGGAAATACAAGATATGAAGTCACAATTGGGAGATATAAAGCTTATAAAGTTGCGTTTGCGCTGAGGTGGAAATGCTTCCATAACCTGGGCCACAGGGAAGCTGATTAATAAATCTTACACCTTTGTTGCACGTATCCTTGACTTGCTTTCAAATTGCAGTGTCTTTTTGATTTATTACCTTGCTCAAGATTGCCATTGATGTTTACAGTAGGCTCTGCCAATATCTGTAGCTTTGGTGCCTGCGTTAGCTTAACCCAAAGCTGCTGGGTGCAGCAAACTTTCCAGGGCATTGAATTAGCTCTGCCACCCTTTCTAAGCACACTTTATAGCCTTCCGTCTTCAGGAGTAACATGAACCAAATCGACATTGTTTTTTGCAGATAACGGCTTGGGAACTGAAGGAGTGACCTAACTATTTTCCTTACAAGTACGAAGAAATCCGTTTACCGCAGACTGACCTTTTTTCCCCTCCTCCAAAGACGAAACGAACAGAAAAAGCAAGTGTTATCTTAAAAGTGGATTACTGGCTTTGTGTTCTGATGGTTTTTAGTGCGCAGATCAGATTTTAACTTAAGCTAATGAACGTCCTGTAGCTCTTGTACCATTTATCTTCTTTTATGTTGTGGTAGAGGGCAACTTTTGAAGTTAGTTGGGCTTTATTAGATTCAACAGGGCTGACTTTGGATCTCTGAGGGGACTTTAAAAGTTTTAAGTAGGTTTATTTGGCTGTTAAGTTTATTGCCTTAGAATGCAGCCATGAAGGGCAGTTAAACTGAAGTGTGAATATTCATGTCGAACTGAGATTCGGAGGAAGTCTGGGATAAAACAAACACTTGAAATGGAAAGCCATGCTTCACAGAATTGGCACTGATCCATCCAGCACATCCAGAAATCCTCTATTCAAACACTTCTGTCTGGGTTTAAAAAAAAAAAAAAAAAAAATCAAGTTCCACAAATGTTGTAGAGATGTACTCACAGCATTTTCACACCCCGTAGATATGATTCGGACTGGCTTTGCAAACAGGCCTGACAGCTTTAGTTATTGACTGTTGCACCCGAGGCAAAAGCAGCACATAGAATTTAAAGTGAGCTTATTTTTCAGTGCCCGTGGCAAAGGAAGTGTAGCTCGAATCCCTGGTGTATGACCCTTTCATTGAATATGTGCAAAAAACACTGTAAATGTCAAAGATATTCTACAAGCCCTCTTACAGAATTGCAGAAATGTTTTCATGAACTGACCTCATCCAGGCAGGAGTATTTTACCACAACCATAAATCTCTCCTGTTTCTGGAGTCTTAGTCACACTTTCTACATTATTATAAAAAAAGGTAGTTTTTTTCCCTCATTAATGTTTACACACCACCCCGTATTTACAAAAAAACACAGAATTGTTGACCTTTTTGCAGATTTATAAAAAAACAACCTGAAATATCAGATGGTCCTAAGTTTTCAGACCCTTTGCTCAGTATTTAGTAGAAGCACCCTTTTGATCGAATACAGCCATGATGCAACAAGTTTTTCACACCTGGATTTGGGGATCCTCTGCCATCTTGCAGATCCTCTCCAGTTCTGTCAGGTTGGATGGCAAATGTTGGTAGACAGCCATTTTTAGGTCTCTCCAGAGATGCTTTCTCGGAGTTTTGAAGCCACTCCTTTGTCATTTTAGCTGTGTGCTTAGGGTCATTGTCTTGTTGGAAGGTAAACCTTCGGCCCAGTCTAAGGTGCTGAGCACTCTGGAGAAGGTTTTGGTCCAGGACATCCCTGTACTTGGCCGCATTCATCTTTCCCTCGATTACAATCAGTCTTCTAAGACAGTTGCTGTGTGTGAAATAACAGGCACTTGTAAGTTATGCCTTATGTATTCAGGTTTTCCACATGAATCTACTGTAAGTTTAGAATTTAGATGAGATTACACATTGTTATATACAGATAATTTAGCGTATCCTAGATTTGACGTTTATCTTTTAAATTAGCTGCGTTCTTAGTTTTTACATGTTTTACATTAATTTATTTATTTATAAGTGTATCTAGGGTTTTCCTGCTTATTAAGATGAGTTAAAGCATTTCCTAAAGTAGCATTCTACAGTTCTTGTGTATTATTTTAGGGCTGCTAATACTGCAGACTCCCTAAGATTTATCACTTGTGTTTAAATTTTTCATCCCCACTCCCAAGTGACCTTGAAAAGGATCTACTGAATGATTAAATATAAATGTATTGGAAACATTCTGCACTTTCACTACAAGTCAATATCAATTATATCATCATACAGTCGCTGGCTGGTCATTTATTTATTTAAAAAATATATATATGAAAGTCTCTCATGTTTACCAAGGCTGCAATATTTTTACAATTTAAAATGACAGAACTATACAGTATATGAAAATGAAACATTCCTGTGATTCAAAGCTGAATTTTCAGCATCATTACACCAGTGTCCTTCAGAATTTTTTTTATTATCAGTGTTGACAATGATTGTGCTGATTTTTAAATTTTTGTGTTAACTTGAGACCTTTTGTTCCAAATTCCTAAATCCATAGAAAAACTGCATATTTCATATATAATTTATTTTGTAACATTTTTAACACTGTTGATTTTGCAGCCTTGCTAAATAAAATGTTAATTTCTTTGAGAGAAAAAAAGGAATAGTAGTTTATACAGTAATTTCATTCATGACTGATGGATAAAAAAGACCCACGTTCTTGTTTTCAATCTGTGCACAGTAAAAAAGCACAATGAATGGAGTAGATTATCAGTAGCTGTGTGCAACACACCTAACAGTTAAGAAGTAACAACCAACAGACCTTGTAATTAGAAACTCTGAGGAGCCGAAACTAGATATTTTATCAACAATGGAACTTCTAGAACTTCGACTCCCCCACACCCTTTGTGTAATTAAAGGAAATTGAATTTTTAAAAGTTGAAGAAACACTCTGCTACGCAACCAAAAGGAACAAGCATAACTATATTTTACACCTCCAGGTTCACTGCAGCCATTGCCCATTTATGTAGCAGGAAATTAGAGCTACAAAACCCTTTTATGAGCCTTTTAATCATGATTAATGTTCATGGTATAGCAAGAAGTTTTCCTTCCAGAGCGAACTGTTCTTTTCCAACTGCTTTAATTACCGTTGAAGGTGTGCCTTGCAGTTTAGTGGATACCATGCATATAATTACACTAATTAGCACTATCTCTCAACTTCATTATAACCCATTTCCTTGCTTGATGCATATTCATTAGCTTGCCAGTAACGAACTGATCCTATGCGCCTGAGAGTGCAGAATCTATGGAGAAAGAGATGGAGTGAATACTGGATATATTTATTTTACACGCTCCATCTTTCTTTAAAACCCAAAATATATTATATATAACAGGTATATATATAACAAAGCTTGAAGCCAAGTCAATAGCTGTAAGGAAAGCTCTTATAGCATATTACAGACCTGTTTAATCTTCAACCGAGGCACATATTGTGAAACAGGCTGTGATGGAAGCAGCACAATAACCCCCTACATCGCCCTAAAAGTGATCTGGACCAATTTACAGACAGCCTTTATACACTGAACAATATGCTGCTCTCTCTGCACCATTGCAAATGACTGTAATTATCATTATCATGGTCTTGGTCTTATTGACTGATGTTGGAGCAGTTGTAATGACTCTCAGATTCAAGTACAAAGTGATTAAGACTTCGCAGTGTTGTGGGAGTTAATGGGTTTTCTCATATTTCAGTTCAGAGTTTGCTGAAATCTCACTGACTGCCATATTCAGGAGTGAAGATTGAGCCAATGTTACGGTGGACAAGAGAGCTCAACACGCTGCAACTTAAGAAAACGCATGCAAACATCTTCATCGGTTTGATAACACAGGCGCAGCAAATTCTCGCAATGCAACCAAACACAGAAACGCTCTGCAAACGCACGAAGGTGCTGCAAATAGCACGAATCACAAACAGAAATGTTTCAGGGGGACCTCAAAAAGTAATGAACTCATCTGGGACCTGATTATTTGTTCAGTGGCTTTTGGTCAGAGCAGAGGTTTTGTCACTGAAATAAAAGGTGAGGGTTTTTTTCGTTTATTTTAGCAACCTGATCATACAATTCATTGGTCTTTTGGGTATTGTTAGACTAATCTGACGATTAGACGATCATCTGGTCCCAGATGATTTAGTGATATTTGCAGCACGTTCTTGTGTTTGCAGCAAATTTCTGTGCTTGGTTGTGTTGCGCAGATTTGCAGTGCCTGCGTTGTCAAACTGGTGAAGATCTTTTCTTAATGTGTCGTCTTTTTTTCTGTTTGCATGTGTTTTCTTAAGTTGCAGCACGTTGAGATCTCTTGGCCACCGTACAATGTGGCAAATCAAAAAATACATTACAAAGGCTTTGTTCTAAGCTCTTGAGAACTACAAACTTGATGGATGTTTTCTACCTAGGCAGGTGTCAGCGCAAACATTTCTTAACTATAGAACTCACTTCATAACGCAACTCAAATATTTGAGTTACATAGTTCCTCAGGTTGTCCACTGAACTTTAAAAAGAGTTCAAAGAAAATGCCCTTTCAGTCATTCTACTCAAAATGTCATGTTTATTTTATTTGATTATTTTTCATTTTATTTTTTTGCTAGCAAAAGTACATCTTATACCATTTTTTAATGGCAGAGAGCAAATTTGATCTTTGTGAAAAAATTTACAACTCGTTCTATAGTAAAGATATATATTAATAATAATTATAAATTGTTTTTCTCAGTGTTATTTTAGCCTTAATTATGTAAAATGAAAATTTTTCTTAAACTTTTGAGCTTTTATTTTTAAATTTTTTTATTTGCTGCCATGTTATGTAATTTTAATATTATATAAAAAAAAAAATTCCATAATAGAAAAAAAAACATGTGTTGTGATGACATATTTTGTCATAAAAAATTATCACATTATAACATAACATAGAGGCGTTAAATTGTAAATTGTCTATATCTTGTATGTGACGTGACATTGTAGGCCTATAACATTTTATTACTTTGTATTTTTTATATTTAAAATGTAGTTGAAGTTTTAGTCACTTTGATATGTGCTTTTTTATATTTGACTTGGCCTATAGCTTCTAGGTTTTTAATGTTAGTATTTTATTTTACACTTACTTCAGTTAGTTTACGTTTTTCCATTTAATATTTGTATTTTATTTTAGCTTTCAATTACCAAAAAAACCTTTTTAATAGTTTTTAGTTTTATGTTAACAATAACATTGCTATGTATATCAAAGGTTGCTCCGTCGTCCCCTCAAGGTTTATTAATATTACAATAACACAGAATTTAAGATTTGTAGATTAGCTATATGTAATATTTACACTTTGCAAAAAACGTTTGCAGTCAGTTTTTAATATTACATTATTAAGTACTACTTACACCATACACTTATTCCTATTAGTTACATTGTCTCTACACTTTGTTTGGGACCATAAACGACAAACACTGCAGTCTGCTCTGCAGATCTGTCCTGTGAGGAGCACGACAAACAGCGATAGAGAAGCATTTCTATTGACTGTCTGCAGGTTTTATGGCAAAAGACAGCAAGAACCATAAACACAGCCCTAGATTAACGTGCAGTACTGGGACAAAGAGTATAGAAGCTTATATACTATTGGCTGAGATCGCTTCCGTAGTCTTGTGGATAAAATATAGAAATCACTTTTAATTTCAAAATAAGCCTAACCATTTGGAAATGAAACACCGTCCCCCATCCAAATTCACTCCCAAGACTCCATCCCCCTGCGTCCCCCCATTTCCAGCCCTGTCCAGGAATATTTCTCTCAGCATCAGTCAGTGCATATCAGGGTGAGTGCGTAACTTCCTGGGTGTTCTGCGATTTCAAATGAAAGCTGGCACTCTGAATGCCTCCTGAATCTTAATATAGTCCTATACAGGACGGCTGCCACTTTAATTTCACAAGCAACCTCTCGGGACTGTCTTTTGCCTCTTACTGTAGACTATTGCACAGGTATATGGGAAGTGCTATTCTCTGCACGTCAATCCATGAAAGAGATGCATACAGTTTGTATGTCTTTTCTAATCATTTATTCCCTCAAGAGTGCATTTAAGTTGTTTTGAAATTTTATGTATGTATATATTTATTTGCTTATTTTGGGAAGGAAATTAATTTGATTTACAATGGTGTGCAAACTATTTCTCAGAAATTGATAGTAAATTTCACAATAAAAATTGTTAATTTATATTGAATTGAATAATACATTTTGAAGTAAAAATTGTATTTTTTTAATCTAATGGTTTCCAGGAAAATATAATGAGCAGCAACTATTTTCTTCTTGAGCAGCAAATCAGCATATTAAAATATTACATTTTAATATTAAATATTAATAATAAAAGTAATATTAAAATTACTTCTGAAAGATCATGTGACACTGACGACTACTAATGATGCTGATTCAGCATTCGCATTACAGGAATAATTCACATATTAAAATATATTCAAATAGTTAGTGAATCATTTTGTGCTTTTATTTAAATTTTCATTCAAATTTAAAGAGCAACTCATTATTTAAATACTATAGCTTTTATATTTATTCGTATGGATTTTAATATGCATTAAAAAAACAATTCTGAATGAAAAGTAATGAACAGTATTTATCTTCATTAAACTAAATGTAGCCCTTTAGGCTCCAGGTTTTTTATTTTTTATGTTTTTTTTAGATTTTGACATTAAGATTTCAAAAGCTTGTGCCCTAAAAGGACCTAAAGATAAAAAGATCTACTGTAAATGAGAAAAAAATATTGGGCATGACTGAAAGTTTATGTGAGATTTAAAAATACTCATCTATTTTGCATATTATGCCGTCATCAGGGCAGTTCATCTTGAATTTCATAATATTCAGTAATGTTCAGTATATTGAATTGATGTTTGACCTTTTTTTTTTCCCTTTTCTTCTTTTTATCTTTATCCTTATTCTAAATAAGAAAGTGCTAAATTATTATTATATTACAGTATACAGTAGTAAAATGCATATAAACAGTAGCCTAGTTTTTGATCAGTTCATCAGCAATATTCAGGAAATAATAGATATTGAATGGATATTTGTACTTATTTGCATGTTGTTGTTGAGGAAATCAATTTTGCCACTTTGGTTCTTAGAGGGTTCATAAAATAAAATAAAATCATACATTTAAAAATATTATTTTTGAGTTGTTAGACATATCTAATGCATTAATGGATGATAAAAAAAAAAAAAAAGTCAGTCACACAGTTGTATCGCCATATTGGACATCAGACTAATTATGGGTTTGTTCCCGATAAGGTTGAAGCCAGTGCAAATGTACTGTTTAAACAGGTTGTGAGGATTTTGTCCACTTTCAGGCAGTAAAGGAGCAGATAACAAAACAGATACGGCTAGTTTTTGCACATCGCTCGGGATCAGCTCCAAGCATCGACACGTATTGACTGAGAGAGAGCAAACATAGTAAAAGTAACCGAACCGCAGATTCTTCTGTCTCCACCGCTGCCCTTATCAGCTCATTTTTGTCTGGCTGAGAGAATGAACTGTGTGAACAGTGTGTGAAAGAAAACTGGAGAATAATGAAATCCTCTGTGGTCAATCCTGGGAGAGCGTCGGCTATAGATGTGATGAGAGTAGCACATACGTCTTCGCCGGAGTCACGGTTTCTCACAGAGCAGGATTTGTAAAGGAGATAACTCTATTGTGCCGCTCTCAGGTGGCCAAATGGCTCTCTCCTAATCAGATGTCTAGACAATTATGGAAATTAAGTGGGAGCTGGACACACAAAGCATGAGAATTGCAGTCGAAGGTCACTTTGTTTTCAAATAATCAAGAAGGGGAATGGTTTGGCTAAGAAGAAATAAGAGCTATTTATTTCGGCTTTTTATGTGTGGTTGTTTTAACAGTGAAATAGTGTTTTGAGTGGACATGTTTATCTGCTCATTTAAAATTGAGGGAGTTTATCTCCTGATCTCTTATCAAAACCTTCAAAATGATTGTGCTTAATTATTTGTGCAGAATCTAATATTCATGAGCTAAGTTTTCATGGCTGTAATTTTATTAGGAATTTTGATAAATTAACAAAACGTGAGTGGCCCAAAACTTTATTTCGTGAAGGCAATATACGATACATTTTTGGAGACTTTCAACTTCTCTCCCTGGTAACTGAGGGTATTAAAAATTTAAAAAGTGTCTGAAAAGTTTTTGTCTAGTTTTTCAAGTCTCGTTTTTGTGCACTTTTTTTTATATAGCTTTCTTAAAGAAAATGATGCACTGCCAAACTCATTCATGCTATAAAAAACTAAATAATGTATCCTTTTAATAATTTATCATTCTGGACAAGCTGGTGGTGGGTTGCAACTTAAAAATGGGTCACACTTCTGTAATAAAAGGGTCACAAGCAACAGGGAAACTGCACCTAACCATGTTAACTATAGATGCGGATTGCATAGGATAGCAAAATTAATATTTTTTAACAGAAGAGAAACAATAATAATTATAATTATATTACAGTATATATGTAAGTAACCAACAACAGGTTAACTGACTTTCTCTCATCTTTAAAAACCATAAATAAAAATAATCAAGGTGAATAAAAATATTACAATGAAAATTGTTTGGTCTTGTGAGCATTTGTTTAATTTTTTTATACAGCTTGTCATGCTAATATTTTTTCGATAATTTTTATATTATTCGATATTTGTCAAGCATATCATGTTTTAATGTGCTGTTTTTGGTACTATTTTTGGTCATTTGATGTCAGAAGTACACTTTACAACCACTAGAGAGTAAGTATAGCACACACTATAAGAAATGACCATGATTTTAACAGAAAAAAACTGTTAAAATATTACAGTAAAAACCTGGTAAATGGGTCATGGTAAAATCCTGTAAAATTTACAGAGGGAAAATATTCCCTGCATTGTATTTCAAATTTTGTTTGAATTTGATGTTTTGTCTTTGAAATAACGGTTTATTTTTTTATTTTCCGTATCCGTAATGTTTTTAGGGTTGTATGTTACATCTAATGTTGTTAAATGAATGTTTATGTCATATTTCAGTTCAATTTGTCTCACCATGATGATGTTTAATGTTTGTGTGAATGACACAGAGCACATTCTATTTCAAGAGTTCGCGCTTCCTCATAATCAAGAAGGATAAAGTTTAGCATATGTGGCGTACTGTCCGGGGGGCGAG
>JAUMHG010000067.1:19298469-19309290 GCA_032359395.1 Enteromius anoplus | reverse complement strand
ACGTCTGTCACATGTGCTCAGTGTGAACCTGCTTTCATCTGTGAAGAGCACAGGGCACCAGTGGCGAATTTGCCAATACTGGTGTTCTCTGGCAAATGTCAAACGTCCTGCACAGTGTTGGACTGTAAGCGCAATCCCCACCTGTGGACGATGGGTCCTCATGGAGTCTGTTTCTGATCGTTTGAGCAGACACATGCATATTTGTGGCATGCTGGAGGTCATTTTGCAGGGCTCTGGCATTGCTCCTCCTGTTCCTCCTTGCACAAAGGTAGCGTCGTGCTGCTGGGTTTTTGACCTCCTACGGCCTCCTCCACGTCTCCTGATGTACTGGCCTGTCTCATGGTAGCTCCTCCATCCTCTGGACACTACGCAGATAGACACAGCAAACCTTCTTGCCACAGCTTGCATTGATGTGTCATCCTGGATGAGATGTACTACCTGAGCCACTTGTGTGGGTTGTAGACTCCGTCTCATGCTACCACAAGAGTGAAAGCGCCGCCAGCATTCAAAAGTGACCAAAACATCAGCCAGAAAGCATAGGAACTGAAAAGTGGTCTGTTGTCACCACCTGCAGAACCACTCCTTTATTGGGGGTGTCTTGCTAATTGTTTATAATTTCCACCTGTTGTCTATTCCATTTTTACTTTGACTTTTGATCAATTTAATGCATCCTTGATGAATTAAAATATTAATTAAAAAAAAATATTAAAAAAAATATTACTGACCCCAATCTTTTCAATGGTAGTACATATTGTGGACCCCTACAATAGAGTCATTAAAAACACTTTTAATTAAAGCATTTTTTTGGACAAAAACATAATTGTCCTAAAAAAAATTTAGTTTTAAGTGTTCTTGATGGCTTCAAAGCTAAGAGACCTGGATGAAAGGGCGCAAATCTACAATTACAATTATTTGATTTTTAAAAGTTAATATTAGGAGACTTACAATTGGATACCACTGAAGAAGGAGCCAAAGAGACCCATCATTCCCAGAAATTCGACCCGGCTCAGGTTCTTTACGATAAACTCCTCACAAACATTGGAGATGCCATATAGCGTCGCTCCCGCAAGAACCAATAAATCCCCTAAAAGCTTATGGTCCCCTATATGAAACAAACATCAGCCTTATTAGGTAATACAAATATACATGCTAAAAAATGAATTAAGCTCAAAAACAATTTTAATGAAAATACTATTTTTGAATGCATGTGTAAGAAACCTCAATTCTCAGGGAACAAGCATGCTAATAAAACGTATACTCGAAAGTCACTTTGGATAAAAGCTTCTTCCAAATGCATAAATGTAAATGTAACATTAACTCAGCGGTAGGTAAATTATTCAGAGACAACTCTAACAACAGCAGAATCTCTGCAAATTAGTGTGATTTTCATTAGACTGCCCCGTGGGGAAAGCTGTGTGTGAAATTGTATGGACAAGCCCCTACTGTTCATTTATATTTAATAACAGACTCTGAAACTGAATCAATCCGCAATGATCCAGGATTCTCGGGAGGATTGGGCAGTGCTTTGCACTGATGTAACATCTGGATTGTGGCTGCATGTGAAACAAAACACCACCCAGGGGAAACGAGAGAGGGTTATTGTTCAGGGTGTACCGCGGTATCACGAGAGGGGCTAGGACTTACCGAGGCCTTGCTGTCGTCCCACCAGCACGTCAGCGCCCACCATGCAGCCCATGCCCAGGAGACACACGCCCACACCCACAAAGTGCAGCACCTTATACCTGACTAACAGGAAGAACCACGACAGCAGCAACACCACAGGAATCACGAAGCAGTCCAGCAGCTGTGGAATACATTGAAAATCTGTATTCAGTAAAAACATGTTTTGACATATACCATATTCATTCAAAATTCATACAAGATACAACGTCAGAACAATACATGACAGAACGATAGATAGATACAGTAGATAGATAGATAGATATACAAATATACAAAATATACAAAAAATTATTTATTCATTCATTCAATAATTCATACAAAATAACTCTCAAAAAACATTTTTTTTAATTCAAATTCAATTCAAAATTGAATGACAGATTAATAGATCAATACATGACAGAACAACAGATAGAATGAAAGATTTACGATACACTGTAGGAACTCACTGCTACTCAAAAACTTAAAATGTAAGCTATTATTATTTTCCGATGCTGACTGATAGCCTTCACCAGAAAGCTCTGCGGATGAAGGTGTGGAATCTGTGTGATCTCATTAAACAGCTCTCTGTGGTGATGTTGCAGTGCTCGCTGCAGACTGCTCATTTGAGTTAACTGATCCCATTCCAGAGTCCAATTTTCTGCTGTAACCTGTTCATATTCATCTAGTGAGATACTGAAAAGTTTCGAGAAAATACATTTTTCATAAGGCCTCAATGACTGAAGGACACAAGAGATATAATGAGGTCATGAAATTTATACAACGCCTCCATTTATGCACCAAAATCAGAGACATTTATTAAAACGCCACACATTTTTGGCTTACCCAAACGAAAAAGAGAAAAGGAGAGAAAGAAGAGAAAAAATAAGCAAAATTAGTCAAGATATTTGCATTCTGGACCTCAGCCAACACCATGACCATCTATAACAAGTAATCATCTACCCTTAATGGGCAAATGTTTTAAAGAGCGGCTCCATCGCATGGTTCGGCATGACTGCCTATTAATATTGATGAGCTGTTGTGTAACCTCATTACTGTCTATATAAAAATGTTAAAATACGCTCGTTGTGAATCACAGGGGAAACTTTGAGAGGTAGGAAGCATCTCTTCACGTGGAGAAGAGCTAAACATGATGCGCTCCAGTGTGGGATGAGCAGCAACCCAACTGACCTCATAAAACAAGCTACCACGTTAAACTAGAAACCTGAGAATATTTCTTGCTCATTTACAGCTGAACATGCGCCGCTTCTTTTAAAGCCTCTGTCTTGTTTCGGGATTTAGCTTCTTCTTCTGTTTTTGTTTGGGACTTCATTTCATTCCTACTATACACAACTTCACATAGGCTACTTTTACTGTACAATTTATTAATATCCTATTACTCTTACTAGGTTAAAAATTTACTTTGATAACCACAAACCATAAAAGTTAATACTTATGAAACATTTATGTGGGATCTCAGTATCAAATCTTATTTAAACAATTATATATATATATAGGTGCGTATATGTAATTTTTAATACTGTAGTAGAGATGAATAGGACTTCTGTTACATTGAAACATCAATACTCTGTTGAAAAAAACAGCATACGCTGGTTAGTAGGGGTGTGACGAGATCTTATGATGCGACTGGTCTCGCGAGAACTTTGTGATATCCTTGCGATAGTGGTGTGATGCAGTGTAACAAATCTCCAACAGAAAACTGCTGCAGCGTTCTATTTATGACGTGCTTACACGAATTCCAAATGATTTTCAATGGTCGCTTTATCGCGTCCAGTGTAGGCGCACTGAGGGCCGGTGTGTTCTTCACGTTTCCCATTCCATTCCGTCTCGCACACAGCTTTTAAAGAGATATTTGTGTTATTTGTTTTTTATTTTATTGTTTATACTTTTTGTGTACTTACTAGCTGGTCAGTTAATGTCAAAATATTTTGCAGCGTTCACATGTTATTCACACATAATTCTTTAAAGTAGTTTAATTTCATGTTGATTACAAAATGCACCTGCATTTTTGGAATGTTCTTGTTGAATAAAATACTATTTTTTCCCAATATATTTTATCATTGAGGATTTATTTTAAAAAGTCTAAAAATCTCATCTCGTTCTCTTGAACCCAGTGGTTAGGTATTTTTTGAAGTTGGGATGCTGGTTCAAGCTGGTGTAAGTTGGTCCTTTGCTGGTCCAAGCAGATTAAGGCCGGCAAAAGACCAGCTCAAACCAGCATCCCAGGTTTTAAAACATACCTAAACCTAAAAGTCATACATCATAACTTCTCAGAAGCCCAATGCGACATTGAGTTAGTAACAAAACCACTAATGTTTTAAAGTGTCAACTGCTGAATAAAATCAATATATTAAATATAACTTTATTCAAACTAGAAAATGAAATATTATAAGCTTAAAATGCCCATTATGGGTTATGAAAGATTCATATTTTGATTTTAGGAGCCCCCAAACAACAGGTTGAAATGCATATAAGGTCATTTTCTTATGATATGTATTTATTTTTACCTAATTTATTTAATGACTCCAAAATAATTTGTTCAATGATTCATTTTTCCAAACCCATTCGGTGATTGGTCAGTTTTATTTAATGCAGTGTTTGTGAGTTTTTAACGCTACAAACGTGGCACCTAAAAATTAATTTGCATTTTCATTCAGATCAAAAGACCATCAAGTGGACGGCAATATGCTAAAGTTTAATGTTGACGTTGTGTTTCCATTCACTTAGACATGTTACACATTGCACAAAAAGTCATTTTCATAAATCCATAATTGGGGCACTTTAAATTGCACAAACGCCTATGGTATTTTTGAGGAAATTATATACTGCTGTGGTACTAAAGTTATCTCAGCAGTAGCCAACTCTGAAACTTTATTTTTAGCACTTAATGTTACCTGTCTCTTTGTGATCAATAACTAATGCTGTAGAATTCCTCACTGATAAATCACTCTGGATTAATAATTTATTTAAATGAATAAATTATTAATAAATTAATAAAAGCGTCTAACACGGAAATTTTTTCAAGCAGGAGGTTTTAGTTCATTAGAGTGTGGATTGTGTGTTAATGCTGGAATCTAAATCTAAATGTTTTGCTGTTTGTCATCAGTGCGGATCCTTTTAGAAATCTGCCAGAGTTCCCCACTTATCTATTGCTCATCTGCACATGACGCTCCACTCCAAACAAATGTTGCTTTTTCATTCAGTGATCTACAGTTGCAATTTTGCTTTATTTTAATAAAACATTTAAGCCAGGAGACCCAGGAGTGAAGGAAAAGTTAACCAGCAATCTTAGAAACAAATTCAATGAAACATGTCACATTCATTAACGGATTAAAATTATTGTAAAAAATTGAGTAATATTATATTAAAAAATTGTGTCAATTTAACATTAATTTAGTGTGATTCCTAAAAAAATATATGTTACATATATAAAAATAAACATATTTTACATATATAATCAAACTCCCTCAAAATTCTGAGAAAAGTCAACGGAAGATCCAGTTATTCATTGTGAGAAAAAAGGCAGAATTGTGAGACAAACTAGTAATATCAAAAGCAATCTTTGTATTTTTCCATACTGTGGACAACAAGCTTCCACATCTTTCTCATCTAACACCACCTGACTTTCTAAAACAAAGTGTTGCCTATCTATAGTATTTGTATTAAAGTTGGCTGCACAGCAATGCAGTCAGTGGAAATCATTATGAAGTCTGGTGGTGAGCTTCAAGGTTTCTGTTTATGATTGACCTGCAGGAGCGTCTGGTTCCACTGTCTGATCAGAGACGCTGCAGTCTCCAGTGGCTGTGAGAGCTATGAACTTTACGACGATGAAAGCCTAATTCTCTTTTGTGCTGAGTAAATAACACAGAGACAGATAACGCTTTAAAGTTGGGTGCACAGGTTGTGCTGTGCAGGCACCAGAGAAGTGCTGAACTGGCGGTAACTGCTGATTGGTCGCAGTGGGTGCGTTAAAAAAAACAAGACTCTTGAAAACAAATCAGTGCATTTGTGCAGGAACGCCATGCACCTATTATATTGAGGCAGTTCTGGCTTACTGGATGCCCTATAGGTGGATAAAACTAAACAACTGTGTAAGACATGATCAGTTGTCTGAAAGAGGAAAAACGTAGATGCTGATCTAATATACTGTATTATTGTGTTTAATAGACTAAGCTGAGATGTTACTTTACTTGTCAGCTAGTAATCAAGCTGCTTCAGTGTATAGAAAAGAGCAGCTTTGATATTTCTATAATAACTCTGTTCCACAGAAAAAAGTCATATTTGAAAATCACAATGATTATGCTCTTTATTTGCATCCATTGTTAATCGGCTAATTGTAAAAATGTACATTAAACCACATTTTTTGCATTAACTCTAAATACGCACTAATAGATAATTTAGTATAATTCTAGCTGATATTAACAACATTGTTAATATCAGTAAATGCCAATAACTATCACTACTTTTCACACAAATTAGAACAAGGACTGAATATAAACTAATAAGAAAGTAATTTTGTGCAGTTGGGTCAAAAACAAAAATGGGTTTAACCATAAAAACAATAAGTGTAATTGTTACGATCTAGCTGGTTGTGGCAGCCCAGGTCACGGGATGACACTCCAGCGATCATGAACTCTGTGTTTTGTTGCGATCTTGTGCCATGTGATTCTGTGTGATCGTTTTCTAACCGTTTCCCCATGTGCTCTACCAATTTGTAACCCCGCCTTCGTCATTAGTGTTTCATCCTCTGCCAGCCGTTTTTGTCCAGGTGTGTTTGATAAGTCCATGTATAAATACCACGGCCCGTGCCTTGTATCTCTGTCAGTCAATAACGTTGCATGTGTTTTGTCTTACTCTGCGTTGTTTGTGCATGTTCCTCGTTTTCTGTTTAAATAAATGTCAAGTTCACTGTATTCCTGCCTTTGTGTCCTCTCTGCTCGCGAGGAAGCGTGAGCGTGAGTTTGTTTGTAGACACAATAAAGCATTAACATTTTTACACCATTTTTGACAGTATGTTGTTTCGTTCCAGTCTGTTTTGGTCTTGTGTTTCATTGTCTTCCTATTTTGATTTAGTTTGATTTCCACGTCCTGTTTCCTGTTTAATGTGATTATGAGTTAATGGCTGCATCCGAAATCGCATACTTCTTAAGTAGGTACTACATTTAAAACCGAACGTACTACCCGACCGTTAAAACAGTACGTTCTATATAGTATGAATGGGGGTAGTATGAATGGAACTCGGACTTACTACATCCGCCATATTGATGCTGTCACGTGTCAAGCGTCGTCACAACGGTGCGACAATTTAAACTTTCACTAAGTCGTCCATTTATTTAGATTGGGTTAAACAAGTGTAATTAAATCACAATAAACAAAGTTTTCTTCCTGAGGTGCTTACACTTAAAATGAGCCGCGTCTTCACTTTCCGCCATCTTTTTAATATGACGCCTCTTCTCCCGGAGCCTCGTGGGATAGGAAAGTGTTCATGGTATGCCTACTATAGAACTCGGCCGGAAGCAGTAGGTCATCCGGGTACTTCTTGCCTACTTAATTTTGGATACTATGAATTCGGACATACTACTCGCCTCGCATACTGTTTTTCACGTACTATATAGTAGGGAAGTAAGCGATTTCGGACGCAGCGAATAAGTTCCCAGCTGTCCTTCCCAGGTGTTTTGAGTTCTTCCCTCGTTATGTCATGTACTTAAGTCTGTGTGTTCTTAGTCTCGGTGTCAGTCATTGTTAGTGTTACAGTAGGTGTTAACGTTCAATGTGATGTGGAATCTCCGTGTTGTTTTCAGTTTATAGTTTATTTATTGAAAGAGTTTATTGTTTTGAGAAATCTCCACGACTCCAGCGATCTCCTTCACCTGCACAACCATAGCATATGTACAGCAACCAGCAAATTAAAACATTGCAGGATTCACGTTCATCTGTTTTCGAATAAACTGGACATTTCACTTGGACAGTGTTGCAAAACATTTCTGACACAAACTCCTTTTTACATTTTTTTTAACAAAAGGTTAATTATTTAACATACTGCAAATAGAGCTTTGCACATTTTTTACAAGTTGCAATCAATCCCCACAAAAAATCTAAGGATGAATAATGCCTTTGTAGTGTTTGTGTGTTTTTTGGGGCTTATAAAATCGAACAGCATCTGTATTCACCTGTAGTCCTGTGCTATCATAATGCTATGGGATCTTATCACAAAACAAAAAAATCAATAACACGTCAGTCTTGATGCGTACTCTTTTGTGCACATTATAAAATCCTGATTGATCAGAGCTGATCCTCCCAGTTACGCTTGCAGATCTGATAAAAGCCTGTCTGAATGTCCCTTTTAATGTCTAATGGTAGGGTAGTCTAGGCTAATGAATGACTGGATGGCAGTACGTTTCCTAACAAATAATTGATGACAGTCTGTGCATCCACAAGGGTGCTCGTAATGACCGTCCGTGATGGCAATAGAAGAGTGAGAAGTGAAAAAAATCGATGCTTTTCTCTGCTGGAATCTCTAATAATCATTGAGACCTCCTCTGGCCACTAATCAAACACCATTAGTGCTGACGTGAATAAGGCTCTTTCAGCACAAACAGCGCTGTAATGAAGATTAAATGACAAGCGCGATGTGAAGCAAACAGTCAAGGTTTAACTGCCAGTCAGACAGACCCAATAAAAGCCTCTGTGTCTTATCTTTCCTTCACAAGGCACAAACACAGACTCATAAACACATTCATATACCTGAACGCTGGTCAGTGTGGTGTACTGGTAGGCTTTGATGACCAGGTAATTAGCCTCTATATCAATCAATCCCAGAATCATGTACTTCCACCATCTTCTTTTCAGTATTGCGAGCAGATTCTCTTCTCCTGTGGGAAAACATGAAGGCACACAGAGAATTCACTTATTAAGGTATAATCCATTTCACACGATCAATACAAACTTATAAGTGCAAACTGTTTGGGAAAATTATCAATCGGTGGAAGTGGTTTGAAGTCAAGCAGGGTGAAGCCGGTTATTAAAATCATCCAAGCTGTTTAATGCAGTTTAAATGAGCAAAAAACAATCCTGGATCAACCTTCTTTTGCTGGTCATTCCTCTAAATCCTTAACCTCAGATTTTAGGGTTAGAATAGATTAGAGTAGATGGCACTGTATAATAAATTAATAACTATTACAAAGCAAGTACATCATTTTTGTAAACTCTACTGTTTTGGGGGAATTTGTCTTTGGTTTTGAAATTTGTACTGGTTTTGGGGAATCTGTTATTCATCAAGGATGCATTCAACTGATCAAAAGTGAATGGAAAGATATGTATGACAGTGCTGTAAAATGATTAATCACATACATCAATTTTTTTGTTTGCATAATGTTCTGTGTATATTTATTATGTATTTATAAATACATACACATACAGTATATATTTTGAAAATAGCCATGTATTTACACATCTATTCTTTTAATTTAGATTATAAATAAATATATTTTAAACATAAATGCAACATTTTTTAGAAATACAGTGAGGTCAATAAGTATTTGATCACCATGTGATTTTGCAGGTTCTATTACTGTCACGGTTTGGTGTAGACTTAGGCAGATGAAGACAGGAACAGGACTTTCTTGATGCAGTTTTAATAAACTCATGAACACATGATACAGGCAGTCGACACAAACACAAAGCAACGTTAATAATCCGACAAAAGACAAGACAAACTGAACGGGCTTTTAAACAGGATGACATTAGGGTGAAATCAGGACAGGTGAGGATCACAGGTGGAACAGGTAATTAATTAACTAAACAAGAACAGGAACAAGACCAAATAAGGAAAAACAGGAAGAGTGCAAACGAAACCAAAACTAAACAATGACAGAAGGCAAAATGAAAAGCATAGCTTTACAGTACGCCCCCCTCCGGAAAGGCGCGTCCTCGCGCCGTGAAGGCAAAAAAAGTCAAATACATAATGAGGGAGGGGGGGTGGTGCTTAGAGCTCCTAGCAGGCGAGGGGCCCGAAGTCGAGGGTGAGGACAAAAGGCCGATGAGCCAGGCCGACAGCGAGGGTCCGGAGGGCCAAGCCGGAGCAGATGGGACCGGCGACCGATGAGGATGAGGGGATCCGGAAGGCCACGGCGGAGCCGGAGAGAGAGAGAGGAACTGGAGGGAGGGAGGAACCTGACACAGCCGATGGGACGGAGGAACGAGGTGCAGCCGGAGGTGTGGAGTCCCGAGGCGGCGGATGGACTCCGACCGACCAAGGCGGAGTCGGAGAGACGATCGAGCCCGGCGGAGCTAGAGGACTGACCAGCACAGAAGGAGAGGAGGGAGCCAAGGCCCATGGCGGAGACGATGGGTCCACGGACCGAGGTGGAGCTCTGGCCTTGGAGGCTGGAGGAGGAGTCGAGAGGCACCCCGAGCCAGACGGAACTGGAGGTTGAAGTGGGTGGGAGGGCGGGGTTTTATTTTGGGATGTCTCTTGCAGCGCGGCAGACTCTGGAGGGCGCTCTTGCAGCGCGGCAGACTCTGGAGGGCGCTCTTGCAGCGTGGCAGACTCTGGAGGGCGCTCTTGCAGCGTGGCAGACTCTGGAGGGCGCTCTTGCAGCTCGGCAGACTCTGGAGGGCGCTCTTGCAGCGTGGTAGACTCTGGTAGCGCGCTCTCAGGTGACGGTGTGAGAGTGGGTGAGTGGCGGTTCTCAGCTCGGGCCAAGTGGTCTTTCACACACTGGAGTATCACCTCCTGCCAGCTCTGTCCCGTGCTGTCCGGGAGATCCTCTGTGAGGTATCGCCGGGACCCGAGTTGAAAAACTGATACCTTCGTCCAGGAGTTTAGTTACTCGCGCCAGCTGACAAAACTTATCAGTAAACTTCCCAAACGGCAGGTCCAGTCGAAGTAGGTTGAGGAAGCTGGCCGTCCACTCCATTTTGTTTTGGGTCGGATTATTCTGTCACGGTTCGGTGTAGACTTAGGCAGATGAAGACAGGAACGGGACTTTCTTGATGCAGTTTTAATAAACTCATGAACACAGGATACAGGCAGTCGACACAAACACAAAACAACGTTAATAATCCGACCAAAGACAAGACAAACTGAACGGGCTTTTAAACAGGATGACATTAGGGAGAAATCAGGACAGGTGAGGATCA
>JAUMHG010000067.1:19274177-19291185 GCA_032359395.1 Enteromius anoplus | reverse complement strand
ACTTGAAATCCTAAATACAATGCAACTCTTATATGATGTTATTTCAAAATGTAGCATCAGCAGATCTAAGACAGATTTTTAAATTTGTAATCCTACAATGTACGCATGCGCGATAGTCACATCGCGGCAGTCACGATGCAGGTCAAAATTTAAAACAAAAATTGCTGATTTGTGTCTGAAATGTACTTTCTATATTTCTAAACTTTCTATTCACGGATCTATATTTGTCTAATATAAATTAAAGGTTCTTTAAAAACTACAAAGCACATGTTGCTTCACCTATTTCATGATGCAGTCTCTGCGTGCGCATGGTAAAATGAGCGCAGGACGGAAGAAATGCGCCGAAATGGAAGATTTGGTTGCAAAAAGAAACGCAACTTCGGTCATATGGAAGTATTTTGGATAGGGCTGCACGATCATCATCGCGCGATATGATTGATGAAAGTTCCCTGACGAGCTGCGCAAAATCACGCTGATAATGAACCCGAATTTGCACAACTCGTCAGTGAACAACGGCTCTGCGTAGTGAATGCGGCTCAATGTAAGACCACGCACCTGATGGAATTTACCGCTGATTACAGAACCGGCTTACCTGACAAGATGCACAATACATATCTCGCGATGATTATTGTGCAGCCCTAATTTTAGATACAAAAAGAATGATGCTGAAGAACACCTGATGAACATAAATAAATTGGTACACATCGCAATATATATCGCAGGAAAAAAATATATTGCAACGTAATTTTTTCCCAATATCGTGCAGCCCTAATGTGACATCACACGGTCCCCTCCCATGATTGTTGATTGACAGCAGTATTCAACTAAGACCCGCCCTGAGTGAGCCGTCATCAGACCGAGATGCAGAGACAAGCAAGACTCCAAAGAGATTGAGGTGTTTTGTTGTTAAATGTATTAATGAACATAGTAGTAGTCATTTACTCCAGACATCTGAGAGACTGGAGACGCAGAGGATTAACGTTACGTTTGGTTCTGAAGGGAAACGCGCCTTTGATCAACCCAAATGCGTTTATGTTCGCGCGAATCATTCATGATCCAGCCTTAGCAAAAGAAGCAGTGAGTATAAAGTCTTTTAATTTATATTTCCTAATAATGTGCTAATTAGCAAGTTTCACTATGAATACGGCAAAAAAAAGATCCTCCGAGAGTGCCTCGGAAAATAGGGGCGGGGCCAGCGGAGCTCGTCAAGATTTAAAGGGGAAGTTCACAGAACAGAGTGATTTCTAAAGAGCTGTTTTTGACAGGGAAAAATTACCGTTTTTTTTTTTAGAAATTTTAAAACAGACCGTATTACAAACTTTCCATTAAGACCATAAAGAATCATGTTAGCTTGTGGAAAATTGCCTTTGTATGACTCCTTTAATATTTCTGTCTAAACACTGATACTTTTTTCAGGGTTGTTTCATGAATAGAAAGTTAAAAAAACTGCATATGTTTGCAATCAAAACATTTTTCATTTTATAATGCATTTGCTGACACTTTTGATCATACTGAAAATAATTAATTTCTTTAAAAAAATACTAAACTTACACTTTTGAACGGTGTACTGTATATGGGGATTAAAATGCTGTGCTCATGGAGTGAGATTCTAAAAAACAGCAAGACATAACAAACATAGCGCAAATGCAAGAACAGTCCCAACAACCCCTCAAACCATATAACACGAGTGATTTTACTGCCTCTCCTTAACATATGATGATTAGCACTCTTTGCTTGAGAGTACATCTCAGGTCAGTCTTATAACAGCTCTATTCATTTTCAAATCATGCAGCTAAATAATGTTTAATCAGTTATTGAGAGATTGAGAAAGGCTTTTGATTTATCCTCGGTTATCCAACCTAAATCTGATGCCCCGAGATTGCATGCAATCAGCTAACAGACAAGCCACAGAAACAAAGAACATGCATCAGGACCATTTCTCATCATACTACACAAATAAAACTGCACCATTTACCTTAGGAATTAGAATTACTTAAAATATATGTATACATATAGGCTGTTCCCCCCCCCCCCCATTTCAGTATCAACCAGTAGCAAACGATTCCCTGAATATTCTCCAGCCTAAAAATATCCATAACTGATGGGTCTTATGTGCGATGACATCCTCTTGCTTACATACACATCTCTCTTTGTTCCCACATTCGTGATCTTACAAGAGAGGGCTGATATTTCACAGGATGGCTTCCTCACAAACGCATCTATTCATAGAGGCATGTGCACAGCATGTCTGAAGGAACAGGCTCTTATTGAACAAGAGGGTGAGGGGCTAATGCCTCACTCGCTCCTTCCTCTTCATTTAACAGTTTCTTTCTCTAAAGGTGAAGTGTGTAATTTCTGCGCCAAAAGCATCATCGAATGAAATTGCATAAATAATGACAGATTTCGAAATGGTTTCCTTCTAGATGGTCTCAACCAACTAAACCAATATTCAGGCAACATCTGAAGTGAATCAAGCTACAAAAAGATAATTTCTACATGAAAAAACGAAAACATCCAAAGTACATGTTAATGTATTGCATATATTGATTTGAATTAAAATAATGTGTATTCAGATATCGCTACTCCCTTACATACAACAAACTTCAGTTTTATTCCTATATTCTGATGGTTTATAGAGATGTTTGTTTATACTGTATATCATTTCTCTAATTTGTATAACATTTTATTCCTAAAAACTGTGATTTTTTTTCTGGCATTTATAGACCTACAGTGGGCACGGAAAATATTCAGACCCCCTTCAATTTTTCACTCTTTTTCATATTGTAGCCATTTGCTTAAATCCTTTAAGTTAATTTTTTCCCTCATTAATGTACACACAGCACCCCATATTGACAGAAAAACACAGAATTGTTGACATTTTTGCAGATTTATTAAAAAAATAAAAACTGAAATATCACATGGTCTTAAGTATTCAGACCCTTTGTTCAGTATTTAGTTGTTTTTTATAAAAATAATGAAAATAACCTAATTTATAACCTAATTTATATTAGTAACTTCCTGCTCGCTTCTCCTTTTCAACATCTACTTTTTGCTCTCCAATTTCCCTCTGCTTTCTTTTTCCACTCTTCCTGGTCTTATTCTCTTAATCTATACCTTGAGGGACTCTTTCACGTTTACTCCTGAGAGCAGATGAAGGTCTTTAGCTGTGGCTCCTGAAGCCTGACCCAGTTAGTCAAGCCTAAACCTCATTAACCAGTGATGGGACTATATGGACCTGTTCCATCAGGGGCATCAGGGCTAAAGAGAAAACCCACAGAAGAATAATAATGTAGTTTAAGGTTTGCCAGGTGGCCTAATGAGTTCCCACAAGTCAATGATCCGACCCCCTCGTTCTGCCCCGAGATCCCTGTTCATCAGTGAAGCCACGTTCACGGCCCCGCTCTGCTTAGCCTAGCTTAGCTGCTCTGCTGGGACGTGGCTAGCAGAGTCTGGAGTGCTCAGCGTGCATGCTAAGAGGTGTCTGTGCATGCCAAGTGCATCTTGGGAAAACTCTCAGGGTCGGTGATGTCAGACAGAAGGGTTTAAACATCAGAATCCGGAGTAAAATGAGACTAATGTAAGAGCATTGAAAAGCTTTTCAGGTCTTTAATTGCATGACGTGATATTTGAGATGTATGTGATGTGTCGATTTATTCAATACTAAATAGGTACTAAATAGGTAAACATGCAGTAAGTTAGCTCGCTATATTAGATGACAGTCGTGTCATTTGATGAAAACTAGTTGAGCCTAAAAACAAACCACCTGTTGAGACTAACAATACTACATATACAATTCTATAAATATAATTGATAACATATATTACAATATAATTTAAAATAATATATATTTTTTTTTATATAGTAATATTATAGAAATACATCAAATATACAGATTATTGTATTTTAGATACAGTATATCAAGTATAAAATAATAATTTTTAGATCCGTTTTATGTTAAATGTATTTCCGGCTGTCAAATAACTCAAAATGAAGCTGTTGGTATTTACAGTTTTTCTGGTTCATTCATTACTGGCAATGAAAGATTACACATATTTCATTTTGGGATATATTATTCAGTTCTTTTTGTTGTATAACGCACAATCCGTGGTACTCCAAGCATACAAAAATTTTACGTTTTATGCACAATATGCATACTACATGGTATAGAAATATTGATAAACTAGCATGCAATTGCAACACAGCCCAAACAAAAAAAGTGTTACAACTGTTCAAAAACTCACAGCAATTTTAGCTTTGTCACACTCACACGGTGATTCATTGCACATTGCCAAATAATCTATTTCAATATTTCAATAGGTCAAAGAATATTATCAATAAATGTTTAAAAACGCCTTCATTTTGTCATTGAAAAGATCCACAGAAAAGCATTTTCCAGTGAGCGCATCTAGTCTGCACGGAGGCTGCTGGAGGTGTGGAGAAAATGTTCAAACAGCCCCAGTGCGATCAATGCCTTGATTATGTGCGGATGCTCTTTGCCTTACATCACTCCTTGGCAGTTATGAAGACACCACTAAATGATCTAACAGGGCCAGAAAATTGGACTCCTGCCATCTTCAGGGACACATCCTCTCTATAATGACCTTTGACTCTGATCTCAGAATTTCCTGAGAGACTGGTCTTGGCAGGGTGTTTTTAAAAGCTGATAGAAATGCGCAAATGTGTCAGGCATAAAATCTTTAGTCTCATCCAAGCTATGGGCACTTTTGGCCCTGTGGATTTTTTAGAAAATAAAAGTTGAACACTTTTCAAGTTCTCAAATTAATGTAATTTGTACGCTAACAACATCGTGAACATCCATGCATCACAGAAAGACATTTTTCTGAGATATCATTTCAACCATATTTCCAACATATTGTTCATTTTGTGGTATAAAGTTCAGTAACGGAAATTACATTTTAAATATTTTTTTTTAAATAAAATGGCCAACTTCTTTGGACAAGACACATTACATGTAGGAATTTTAATAAATAAAATTTGTACTTTTTTTTTTTAAATTGCACTATATTTTATGTATCCACATATTTTTTTCTTAACTGTTTTAAGTCATTAAACAAATAATAATTTTTTTTATATTTGTATATTTTTTGTTTTTATGTACTTTGTACTTTGAATTACCATTGTGTATGAAATGTGCTATATAAGTAAACTTGTCTTGCTTTTAAAATAATAATTCAAAGTTTATGTAATATATTATTCATAACACACTAATATAATTCATAAGTGATATTCACAATAAAAAAAGAAAAAAAATACATAATTAATTTCCATGCACAAACGTGAAAAAAATATATATTTGTTATTATTATTATTTACATTCTATTTAAATTATCATATGTTTATATAAAAATATTTGTAAAAAATATTATTATAAAAAGTGATAGGTTTTTCACTATAACAAATAGTTTTATTTTCTAGTAAAAAACAAAGACCACACACCACACTGCAATCAGCGTCCAAGCTGAGTCAAGAACTATATCTTCTAAGACTTACCTGTATACTTACCTTGTGACTTTCTCTGTGTACCCTGCAGTCTCTGTGTCTCTCCCAGGCTCCTTCTGTGTATCTCCAGTGTCCGTGGATTTGTGGTGTGTGGTTGTCTCCTCGTCAGCATCGTCTCCATCGCTCCTGTATTCTACTACGATCTGTAACAAACCAAACTCATTACTTAAACTCCATCCACCATTAAGTATTTTCAGAAATTCCTAGGATTTGCCAACTTTTATCGCCGGTTAATTAACAACTATAGTATACTTGCTAGTCCACTAATATCCCTGCTCCGAAACAAACCCAAAGCTCTCTCTTGGACCTCAGACGCATCTCAAGCATTCCAAACCTTGAAAGATGCATTCACCCCCACACCTCTCCTTGTTCACCCAAATCCACAGATTCCATTCGTGGTCAAAGTCGACGCATCTACCACCGGCGTTGGGGCCATCCTGTCACAGCAGCAAGGGAATCCTCCACAACTCCATCCATGTACTTACTTCTCCAAAAAAACTGGAGAAAAAAAAAGCTGGCTCTGGAGGAATGGAAACACTGGCTGGAGGGTTCAATTCACCCCTTCACTGTCCTTACTGATCACAAGAATCTACAGTATTTACGAGAAGCCACGAGACTTAACCCAGTGACAAGCCCGGTGGGCTTTGTTCTTTAACAGATTCTGATTCACTGTTTCATATCATCCAGGATCCAAGGATCTCGGGCAGACGCATTAACTCGGTTACACACAAAGGATGAAGATCTAAAAACCCCTGAACCCATTCTTCCCGACAACCTCTTTGTCAGTCCCATTCAGTGGGTTAACCCTCCAGCCGCCTCCGAGCCAGTCCCCTTAACTCTGCCGGGCTGTCCCCGTCACCTCTGTTTAGACACCCTGGGGCCTACAGAACTCTCTCACTCCTTCAAGTTCGGTTTTGGTGACCGATGGAGAAAGATGTGCAAAGGTATGTGAGAGGGTGTCGGGGTCCTTCCGGTTCCCGTCCCGAACCGCCCCTGGTCACACCTAGGAGTAGATTTTATCACGGATCTACCCCTCTCGGATGGAAACACCTGTATCCTTGTGATCATAGACAGATTCTCAAAATTCTCAAAAAAGGGTCTACCCACTGCCTTGGAAACTGCTGAGTGTTTGTTCAAACATGTCTTCCGCCCTTATGGTCTCCCTGAAGATACTGTCTCTCCAGGCTATGGGGATCGTTCTTCAGACTCCTAGGTGTGACCGTCAGCCTAACCTCTGGATACCATCGCCAAGCTAACGGGCAAACGGAGCGTAAGGTCCAGGAAGTGGGGCGGTTCCTCCGTACATTCTGCCATGGCCACCAAGACACATGGAACCAGCTCCTGGGCTGGGCCGAGTACGCACAAAACTCCTTACGGCAGACTTCCACAGGTCTCACTCCCTTTTAATGCGTACTCGGTTTCCAGCCCACACTATCGGGCAAAAGGAATGGCTTTTAACCCGGGACATTTGCCTGCACCTGCCTAGTAAAAAACAGTCCCAGGTTTGTTGGCCCCTTTCACAATAGTGGAGCAGATCAACCCCATCCCTTACCGACTCCAACTACCACCTCAATATATTCACTCCACATTCCATTTTTCACTCCTTAAACCATACCATAAACCCTGTTTCTATTCCTGCAGAGCCTGGCCATGAAGAAGAACCCCCTCCTCCTTTGATCGTCGACGAGGGGTCCATCTACAAGGTTCAGGAGATTGGAAGGGTTACGGTCCAGAGGAAAGATCCTGGGTACCGAGAAATGTTCTTGATCCAACCCTTCTTGACGAATTCCACTCCACCCATCCTGATCGACCAGCACCCCAAGGGCGAGGAGGACCAACGCGGTGACGCAGGGGCCCAGCCTCGGGAGGAGGCTCTGGAGGGGGCCCTGGAGGAGGGGGTAATGTTACAGACACACCAGGCTCTGCGGTCACCCAATGACAATGCTCACTCTCCCCTGAGTAATAATCACTGCCACCTGTCACCCATCATGATCCCCTATCAAGCACCACATGAAACCACACACCACACTGCACTCAGCATCCGAGCTCGTTCTTACGAATTGAAGATGATGATGAAGTAAGAAACGTACAAAAAAAAAAACTCCCAGACTACCTTCCGAGGAAGGCAGTTTGAGATCAGGAAAAAAATACCTCAGCAACAAGCACATAAAACACATAATCACAAGACATAACTGGACTCTATCTTGGCAAAAACTATATCTTCTAAGACTTACCTGTATAGGAGGATGGATACCCGACCCAAGCCTGACAGTCGGATCGGCACTCTAACCTGTATACTTACCTTGTGTATCTCCAGCGTCCATGGATTTATGGTGTGTGGTTGTGTTTCCTCATCTCCATCTCTCCTGTATTCCACTACAATCTGTAACAAACCAAACTCAAGATTACTGCACTGTCTGATATCCATAGAAACTGTCCTCTGCTAATATTACTTACCATCGTTGCATCCTCTGCTACTCTACTGCAAATTAAAGACTCTGATTGTACTTACCTTCTGTTTATCCCACATACGGGATTTTTCTTTCCGTGCCCCTGGGAATACGGTCCCACATATGGGATTTAGTACGTTCTGTGATGTCGCATAACTGGCAAATTCAAACTGAGCTTTGCGCGTTTGCTGGCGCTGAGCCAGAGAGACGTGCACTGTACTTGTAATATTAATACAACTATACAGTGTTCTTAACCAAATAATGCATATTTTAGGTTTCTGACAAGACGCGTCGCCATGGAAACAGTAAGGGCAAATGTTCTATGTCCATTATTTAATGGTCACATAAAAAAACTCACTCTGGGGGGTGCTGGAATATTTTTAACTTACCGCTGAAAAGGTTAACATCTATGTTTAACAAGAAAATACTTTCTTGTCTTTTACTTCAAAATGACACTTAATGCTATTAACTCATTATATTACTGTAAAATATAATGGCAATATTTGAGTGAATATCTCATAAATATCTATCCTAGACACATAAGTGCTTATAATAGCTAAAAAAAACACCTTGATATGCAATATCCCAAAACTGGGCGTAAGAGCATTAGAGTATCAGTATACACTCTGAATTAAATTTTACAGATCTTTATTGCATTGACAGTGTGTTATCTGACACACTTAGATTTTATCAGCGGCGGATATTGAATAATGGCACTGAAATGTCTTTGTCGTAATATCTGTTTATTGGACATTAGGGACAGGAAATGAAGAGTGCATTCCATTTCAGCTCAAGGAAATGAACATAAAATCCTTGTGTCAAGACAAACAGGGAAAGTCCAGCCCTTTAATTAACCCCTAAGACATGATAAATCTTCTTTCCTTTCCTTCTCTCTTTAATCTCTTAGAGCCGCCGTTTCTGAGGCTCTGCTTCAGCAGCTTGATATGACCAGAGAACTGTTTTCATTAAGATAAAAAAGAAATTCACTGGACACTGAATGTGATCTAAAAAAAACCAAGACAAACAGGAAAATATGCGCTTCAAGAAAAATTGAGCTGTTATGTTGCACTAAATCAACACAAATGAGCATAAAGCAAGAAAAGGTCAATCAATATTTTTTATATTTTTTAAATTCCTGAATATTCATAAAATTTTCCACTCTTTCTTTGTTTTCTGCTTATGCGCTTTCAAAAAATATAGGTCACCTGCAAAAAAAAAAAATTGTCATCATCCCAAATTCTTGTAAGAGTTCTTTTTTTCTGTTGAACACAAAAGATAAAGATATTTTGAAGAATTCTGGTAACAAAACAATTGATGATCTCTATTGACTTGCATAGTATTTCCGTAATTAAATAAATCAATAGATACCTGCAACTTTTTGATAATTGACATTCTTTAAAAAAAGAAAGGCATATAACATTTGGAACAACTTGAGAGTAAGAAAATGTTGACAGAATTTACATTTTTGCTGAACAATCCCTTTTTTATGCAAAGACTCTATTTGCAAAACCTGTATATTTTGACAAGCTCACAAAACAATCTGTGCTGAAATGTGCCACACAAACTGCTGAGATCAGGCCAGACTGTCATCACTGACATGTGTTAATGAATTCTGTGCCATTTCAATAAATAGTATTGGGAAGTAGTCAGTTCTGAAGGTCATACTATGTTTCACAGTACATAAAGAACTAGTTTTATTTCAAAAGATTCAAAAATCCGACCATTATTTCATATGTCAGGCTTTACAGGGTTCGTGCGAAAGTAACATTTTCGCTGCACAAGGTGGTTCAAACACAGACAGTGCCTCACCAAGAAATTTCCCCTCTAAGACTCCAGCATAAAAATGCCACTCCAGCGCACTGAAATAACTCAAATCATCAGACAGGGCAGTTCAAGTGCTCTCTAGTAGAAGAGAGTGTTGCATGACAAACATTCAAGCTTTTCAAGTCGCTGTGATAAAAAGTGTCTGTCAGTGTGAATCACGATCAGCTTTAAAATTGACGGGACGTGTACAGATGTGGCAGATCTGTCAGTGGCCCCTTACCAGCGGGAAAATGCACGGTTTTTGTCTCGTTTTTGGAGATATGCCTCACAAATCTAAAAGGGCTAATGGGACCATGTTAACCAGCATAATACATCATCTTTTGGGACTACGCTTCATTAATCTAAGGGCACAGGTCAAAGGCCATATAAGGGATAGGTAAGATTGTTTAATGTATTTTTAAGTATGCACAGAAAGGCTGCATTTATTTATTCATAAATACAGTAATATTGCGAAATATTATTACAATTTAAAATAATTGTGTCTATTTTATTATATTTTTAAAAATGTGATGCAGTGCTGCATGATGCTTCAAAAATCTTTCTAATATGCTGCTTTGATAAAATGTTAAATAAATATTGGTAAATATGTAGTTATGTTTAGTTATACAATTTATATAAAATAATTAGTGCTGTCAAACGATTAAACGCATAGAGAATAAAAGTTTGCATAATATATGTAAGTGCTCTGTGTATATTTATAGTGTATATATAAATACACACACATATATACACAATATATTTTGTAAATATTTACATGTATTTACATTTTAAAAAGTAATGTGCAGTAGCAAAAACAATCAGAAGGAGGGTGAAAACGGAGATGTTAAAATAAAACCTAAAGGCAGGAAAACCTTGACTTACATTATAAATTCAGGTTCTGTGATATGTCCCATTAAAATATTTGACAGAGCGCGCTATTGTTTTTGAGTTGGGCAATATGAGTGGAAATTTCAAGATGAAGCACACAAAGATTCCTCATCCTGCATCCTTCATCCTATCAAGCCACCGGCTTCCCAGTGGCACATGCTGAGACAAATTGAATCCTGGGCGTCCTTCATTCACTGGAAGACTGACACACGAGGCTTCACTCTTGAATTCACCTCCATTAATCACGTTTCACTGGAGGACATCAGACATCAAGTGAATGATTATATTTGACTTTGCTGCAACGCTGTGAGAGGCAATTAATTGAGAGGAAAGGGTTTTTCTTTCCATTTTTTCCTGTTATGTTCGGTTTGGCCGTATTGTCAAAAGCCAACTTCACAGTCCCCTGATCTGAGTTGTTTGCATGTCTGGGCAAAACACTATAAAAACTCATTGCTGACACACACACACACACACACACACACACACACACACAACTTCAGTGCTCCAAAAGATTTACTAAAGAAGCCAGCTACTGAGTTTGGAAATGGCAAAATTTTCGGTGATGGGAGTGTGAGATTTTTGAATATTCTTAGACCACCCACGAGCACCACAAAAGAAAAAGAAAGTCATAAATATGTATGCACAGCCCCGCTTCATGATATTCATGTTAATGCAACTTAATTGAAGACACTGTTAGACTTGTGAAGAGACATTTTATGAAAAATTTACTTTTTTGTATTAAAATATACTAAAATAATTATAATAACACATCACAGATCACAAAAGTTAACCGCATTTTAAAATATTCTATTATTAATATTAATTATTATTATTGTTGTTTTGAATGGCATTAACTTTATTTATATTACTATATAATTATAGAATTATTTTATATTTACTGTATTTTAACTGGTGAACATAGTTAGTGCTGGGCAATGATTAATCGTGATTATATATATATGTGTGTGTGTGTGTGTGTGTGTGTATTATTATTGATGACATATATAGCAAACATTATCATTCTAAGCGCATAATCATACTAAATACATCTTAATGCAGCACATCATTCTGCTCACATCCTCCTCGCCAAAAAGTGAAATAAATACATTAAACTGCACAGAGAAAAGAGTTAAAGAGTGTCCTGCTAAGCCGAAATAAAGCTGATTAAGACGTCTGGATTAAATTGCTCATAAATGTTCCACAAAGCAATAAATGGGCATTAAGCTGTGAACAAAACTATGAGGCTCATTATCGAGAGAATTTCATAACGGAGACTGAATGTTAACTCAATTTTAACAGCTCCTGCCAAGTCAAGCCATGTGAGTTCTTCTGACCTGATTACCGCCACATGATTAAACAGCCAATTACATTGCGGCACAAGGCCCCAGAATAGCCATTCTGGGAGCAAAAATCATCAGATCCCCTCCACTGTTATTCTGAAAGGAGAAATACTGGATCAATGACTTCTAGGCTTTAAGCAAAAAATCACTATTTCTGTTTTCTGTTAAGTTAATTTATGTATTAGTATTATTTTTATTATTATTTAGCTATAATAAAAAAAATTACTCTTCTCTTAACCTGTATGACAATCTTTTAAATTAAATTGTAAAAAAAAAAAACTGTTTGTAATTCATTTTTGGAGATTATCTGATTTATCATAATTTAGAATTATTTTTTAGAATGAAGATTCAAATTAAAAGATAGTTTGTAACATCTTCTGCCTTCAAGCCTCAGAGGGATGAATGACACGTTTCATTTAACATTTCACATGATTTCAGCTGTCGGCGGTGCCACAGGAAATGAGAACAAAGTTGCGTTGTTAGACCCAGGAAGTTCACGCAGCCATGTGAATGGCTTGGGTGCACCAGAACAATAACATCAGCCCACCCACTCCTCAATGAGCCATGCACATTCCATGCATTATCTCCTAAGTTGCTAAGAAAAGGAGCCACTTTCATCAAGGATTACATTCAGTCTTAAAGGAGTCATACAAAGCCAATTTTCCACTCGCTTATATGATTCTTTAGGGTCTTAATGGAAAATTTGTAATGCAGTTTGTTTTAAAATTTCTCAAAGATAGTGTAAAAAATGCTCATTTTACTCTGTCAAAAACAGCTCTTTAGAAATCAACTCTGTTCTGTGTACTTCCCCTTTAAATCTTCACGAGCTCCGCTGACCCCGCTTCTCTTTTCCGAGTCGCTCTCGAAGGGTCTTTTTTTAGTCGTATTCATAGTGAAACTTACTAATCAGCACATTATTAGGAAAGGTGATTTGCACAGATTCATTAAAAGACATTATACTCACTGCTTCTGTAGGTGAGGCTGGATCATGAATGATTCGCGCGAACATAAACGCATTTCGGTTGATCAAGAGCGTATTTCCCTTCAGGGTGACGCTAGTATAAATATACACACATACAGTATATATTTTTTAAAAAGGCACTTTTATGTACAGATGTATACATAAATGTAGAGCTGAACAATTAATCGTTAAAAGATTGCGACCTCGATTTGCACTTTTAATACTGGCAGCGTTTAACGCACGCAGCTGAATCACAGCTTGTACTACAGGAGGCTAAAATTGAATAGGCTGTATTAAGTAATCTTTTGTGTATCATTCTGTAAAATTAATAAACCAGTTTGGGGGTTCAAATAGGCCTCTGGGCTTTGGAAAAACAGAAAGGACTCTATTCCAACGCACTAGCTGTGTTATATATAATTTATCTCACATCAATTCACATTGATAATTACTAAACAAACAATACAATAGGCACATCTATAAAATATAAAATAAATTATATTTTTATATAATTATGTTTAATTTCTGTTTAATTGTGATTTTTTTTTTCTTTACATTATTACATTATTTTTCATTACATTTCTTTAAATTTAAAGCAAAGACTATTTTGTAATATTTTACTGCTGTTTGATAACCTTAGGGGGGTTATCAGGGGGTTAAAGTTCAGGGGTAAATCTTTAAAATAAAAAAGTTCTCCAGAATCGTGAGAGAATAAACTGAATAAATAAGAATAAATCTAGATTTACACATAATAAATATGCAGTGTACACACATTTTATGCACACAAAAGCATTTATTTTGGATGCAATTAATTGTGATTAATCATTTGACCAACAACTCAAGGGTGTGAGTAAGTTTAAGTTTTAATTTTCGGGGAGGGGGCCTATCCCTTTAGCTTTTTACCAAGAAGCCCATCCCCGCCATATGCCACAGAACTAGCTGAGTAGATCAATTTCAAAGAAACATAATCCAATATAAAACATTAGCAATTTCCGCTAAAACAACTTTGATCCATTTGCAAACACTATTAGCTGCAATGCAAGAAAGATACCTTAAGCAAATCTTCCTGTACCGTGTGAACCACATTACACACACACTAAAGACTAGATTTAGCTTAGCTGTCCTCACTATCCATGTTTCAGAAAAAAAGAACCTCTCTCCCGCCAAAAAAAAAATTTTTTTATTGAGTTTGCTGTTGACTGGCACAATATTAATTACTGTAACAAAGGATCTGAACACTAACGCACACACATATTCATATTCATATATACAGTCAACTCATTTTCCCCATGTGGTGAGGACGGGGAACAGCGCTGCCGAAGGTAATGGAGGACAAACTCTTTTTTGTTGCTCCTAACATGCCATGGGGAATTACTAGATGTTGCATATTTTATATCTTATTATGTCACATTGTTTCCACAGCCCCGTTACACGCTGAGAAAAGCAGTAACGTGGCAGGTTTACCCTTGGTACATGTTTAAAGGGATAGTTTACTGCACAAAAGGAGAACGTTTTTTAATTTATTATTTACTCTAATAGCTTAATTTTGCTCCTAACCCATATGCTGGTGTGTGTGTGTGTGTGTGTGTGTGTTTGTGGTCATGGATTAAACATTTTTGTAAAATCATCATGTTGCTCTTGCAATGGAAGCATTACCAGATGCTCTCCAGCTCTAAAAAGCACAAAGGTTTCAAACATTATACTACTCCTTTAAGAGGTTACTATCTAAATGGAAGACAACCATCCAGCCAGGGCAAAACAACCTTGAGGGGTTATTGATGCAACATTTCCTCCAATTAAGCTTTATATTGCATTGCTTTAAGCATCCGCAAATATAATATGGCATTAAATGCCATAAATAAATATGACCTTCTTCATCCAAACAATCATTTCAATTACTGGGCTTTGGAATAAAAGACAGACACTTAGAACATTAAGCATGATTGATCGGACCAAGCTCATGATGCTGTCTGATTATAGAAACATCAATAATAAAAGCATGCACATAAGTGTATCTTATAATATATCAAGTGTAACTTAAAGCACAGTCAAAAGTGCCAGGATCCAGAAACTCACTCCTGTATTGATTGCATTATAAAGTTAGTTTAATACAGAATTTTATAATACAAACTAGCCAAGTAGTCAAATATCCCAAATACGATATTCTGGTTTTAATATACTATACATGCCCACTTGATTTGACCTTTAGCACAAACTCCGTGGGACGAGTTAGCAATAGTGATGCAGCACTAAATATGTTAATTTCTATACCACGGTAAGAACAGGCCTCACTTTCACCCTAAGAGCAGATTTTACTTTTGGCAGGTTCACAATGGCCACTGAAGCACCCAGAATGCAAGCTGATCTGCCCCTGAACAGATTCCACCTCCTGGGACATTGTTCTGGGAGATAAAGGCAAGTGGCTGGGATTAAAAAGGACCAGCAGATGGCAAAGAGAGAGAAAGAGTGGGCAGCCTGACTCATCTGACCCAGGACTACCAGCTGTCATCCTCTCTGCATAACCACACACACAACTGGAGCAGCTGAAGCCGGAGCATCCGGATATACCCTGACACACACGGACAAACCAATTACCAGACAAAACAACTACGAGTCAGAAGAACACTTCAAAGTTGGAACATTCCAATTACCATCAAAAATCAACAAGAGCTTGAGCCAATACATAAATAAATAAATGCTGCCAAAAGTACTTTGGTATTTGAACTATGAAAGGAAAAATGCTTTCCTTTAACAAACAACATCATAAAATTTGTAATTTTTTATTTAAACGTATATTGTTTTCTAGATTCAATTAGTAATGGATTTAGTGAGTGCAGATGCCATACGCTGACTGTAAAAATTTTTTTTTTTAATTAAATATTACTTAGATGTTGTAACATACAACCTCAAGATTTTAAATTCCAAAATTCAGTGTTACTTGTCATATCTTACTCATAGTAAAAAAAAATTGTCTTTAATGCAAGTTTGTGCTTATGTGACGATTTGTGATGCAAAATATGATCTGAAAACACTAAAAATGCATGCATTTATAATCTATCTAAAGGGTAAAGTTAAATTTCTGACTCCACGCAAACTAAACCAAAATTTGGCCACCTTTGGAACGGTTCAAGACTACATTTTCAACTCAAATCGCAGTTTTATTGAACCGATTTGTTCACATGTTTTCTGTGACTTTAACAGGCTTCAAGAGAAAATTCCTGTGGTGCCAGCATGTACTTGTGATTGATGGACGCACACATCACAAGACAAAAGAGACAAGGTGTGCATTTTTCCACAAGACCTTTCTGTCACAGTGATGAAGTGAATGCTGACTTTTACAAAAAGACAATCGGTGATGCTCGCTGCAAGCATACAGACCGAGGAACAACACGTGAGGGATGTTTTGTAGGGAACAATAAGGAACGACAGTAACTGACATTAGAGCATTAATATTTCCTAAATCTCTGTCCACATGAATAAAACAAATAATGACAGGAGGCTCGCTATTATAAAAAAGAAAAACAGGACTCTATACAGATGAAAACAGAGATATAGATTGGAACAGCCATTACAAATATCACATCTGGATGCACCATTGGGAACTCTTACGTGTGCATTGCTTTAGTTTACTCTGATGTAAACATGGTTGAGCGAAGCAGGTGCGCGTGCATAATAAACATCTTAATAAAAGTGCATAGCATGACAAAGTCGAATTTATTTCTGCTGGCGTGGAGGAGCAAATCGGGATGTTTCCTGTAGTTCTCTTACCTGTTAAACACTTTCTTCATCCTCTGAAAGAGCGACGGTGATGCTGTGACCGTCTCTGATGGAATGGTCTCAATAGTGGTGACAACATGGTTCTGGTGCTCGGGCATCATCTCTAAAGCTGAAAACTAAAGCGGTCGATCAGTAAGCAGAGATCATTCCTAAGGCTTTGGTTATTCCGAGCAGCTCCAGCTCTCCATGGCGCAGGTGAGAAGAAACAGGTGTATGTATCGCCAGTAAAATGTGGGAGAGGAGAAGGGATGCTTGAGGCTCCTAGGAGTCGC
>JAUMHG010000067.1:19264177-19269177 GCA_032359395.1 Enteromius anoplus | reverse complement strand
TTTTGACCTATCTGACACCATATTTCATCATATTAAGCATTACATTATAAATATACTTTATAGATTTTTTATGTTTACACACACTCGGACACACACACATACAGTGTATATTTTGAAACTATTTGTATGTTTATACATTCATGTATTTAGAACCATATTTATATACACACACACACTATACAGTAAATTTAATCAAATATGACAAATAACCAAACATAAGTAATTTTCATCATAATTTAAAATAAATATGGATCTATTAATAAGGCATGTTCAATAACGGACCATGAATTTACTCACCAGCATCTATTAGGATGACTTGTATACCAGATACACTGATTTCTTTGCCCCAGTATTACAGGAAGGTCATGATGACAACTTGTTCTTCAGATACTCCCGAACATCTTGACAATCTAATTAGTTCAAAGCCATCATGCATTTTTCATGCTCAGTCGTGAACGTGAAATTGTTAAAACAAAGCTCACATATTTATTAACTCTTTAGGGACAATAAAGGGAGAGAAACTAGATTCTGTGCGAGGATGCTTAAGGCAATAAAACCTCCTTGCTTGCAATTGTATATAAAAGAAGAAAGAAAAAAAAACATGAAAAGAAATCTAAGTGATATGAAAAATAGCTTTTCCAAATAAAAGATATAATGCATTAAAAGATGACGAGGGATATGCAAGACCAAATTAGTTTGTACATTTCAAACTGCATCAAAAAAATCTAAAGCCTTGGAGCCAAATGTATGTTAATTTCCAGCATTATTCTGTTCTCTCGAGGCAGGTATGCTTTTAAAAATGCAACCTGACTTCTCTTCAATCCCAGCAACAATCCATAATGAAACTTCTCCTGTGACATCACGGGAAGATTTTAGTAACTCTGAACATCGTCAGCCGTAGATCTGAGCAACAGATATCGAACCATCAAATAAAAGGTACAATTCAAAGGCAACCATTCCTTCTCAAAATAGTCGCTTTTACAGTCTTTTACCTCAAAAGGAGAAGTAAACGACACCCGACAGAAGCATCGAATAAGTCTTAGGATGTAATCGGTGGCCCAGATGTTCATAACCCCTCCTGTCCTCACTGACCTAAATGTGCAAACTATTTCAGAAGCTGCATTTTTTTGACATGGAGGTGTTTAAAATCCCCCATCCTTCAGCTTTGATGTTCCAATTACATTTACTAGTACTTATGAACGTAAATTTAAAGTCACAGTTCTCCCCAAAAAATGTAAATCCATCTACTCATGCCTTGGAAACCCACTCTGACTGACAAAGAGTTATTTATTGCACAAAGATCAGGCTGCACTTTTACATATTAGTGAATGGTGACCACAAATGTCTGGATTTTCAATTTTGGATAAGTTTAATTTCAGTCTGGGTTTCAAAACAAGATACGGTATGGTTTTTTTGTACATTGTTTAGACAGAGATCACTCTTAGACATTCTGGTTAACTTTTGTGATTAACACAAGACAATCAGTCATACACGTTTAAAACAACATGTGCATATAAAAAGATTTTTATTAAGAATTCCTGGCAAAAGTTTATTAAGCAGTAATACTTTCTTTGTCTTTTGTTTATTGTCCCTGGTATTAGATTTTGACAATATCTTGGTTAATGCTAACATCATAACCAATATTATAATTTTGTTGCGATCAATAAATGTTAAATTGCTAATATTGAAATTATTTAATATTTTGTCTTAATAAAAAAAAAAAAAAAAAATACAAATCAAATAAAAAATGTACAGTGCATTCACTGTAGAAAATTAACAGTATTAATGATTAGATAGAAAATGGTTTTAATGTAATGTTTGGGCTCAGGTTTTTAAAAAAATATATTTTTTGCAATAAATAGAACTGATTAAAACTGACAGCAAACACATCTACAATGTTTTAAAATATTTATTTTAAATTCATTTTTATAAAAAAAACAACAAAAAAAACCCTAATATTTATTAAGAAATCTGCAGCAAAAAATAAAACAGTGTCCAGAAAAAAAAAAAAAACTAAGCTGAAACACTGATTAAAAATATTTCTTAAGCAGCAAACCGACAATGATTTCTGAAGCATCATGTGACACTGAAGACTGGAGTAATTTAGCTGAAATTCAGCTTTGATCATGGGATTAAATTACATTACACTGTACTAATATTTCACAATATTTACATCTTTACTTAGTTTTTTAGTCAAAATGAAATGCAGCCTTGCAGAGAACAGAGAGACTTAAAAAAAACATTAGGAAAACCATTTAACCCCAAACTTTTGTGTGGCAGTATATGTGAATCTTATCGACGAAAAGCTGAATTACTGTAGAATTATTATTCAGGAAGTTTCCAATATACCAGTACAGAGTTCCCGTGACTGCTAAAGCATGTCACTAGAAATGTCCTGAGTTCAATTTCCAGGGAACACAGTGATAAAATATATAGCCTGAACGCAAGTGCCAGCCAGATGAAGAACTGTCAGATGAGATACACAGAAGTAAAAGGAAGCAGAAAGTGTGAGAGTGAAGCTGCAACAGAAAATCATTGCTCTTTTCATTTCCACTCCACCGCGGAAGAATCAATGGCACTCTTAACACAACTACAGTTAAAGGATTCAGTAACGTTTATTTTACATTCACGCTGGACACCAACAAACCAACCCTTCCAACGGCAACCCATGAATTACACATTTAAGACTTTTTCTTGTGCTGAGCAGAGCCACGAAAAGCCTGTGGCATTATATACACAAAAACGATCACGGATCTCACGAAATATTAATGCCAAACATTTCAGATCCATAGAGATATCGACAGAGAAAAATAACAGACTGCTGAACAAAACAATATTTACTGATGACAAACAAAAATCGAATAAAAACATAATTAGCGCCACGAGCCATTACAAACAGCGAGAGCTGGGGGGGGTGCGATGTAGAGCAATCAATTTATGCACTTAGAATTACAAACTTCAGGGTTTAATGATAATTAATGTCATTTGTGTCACATTCAAATGACACAACTCCGGATAAACACACACACACAGAACCATTTACAGCACGCTTGTATAGCCTTAATGGAAACGTGACGTTGCATGCAGAAGTTTCATCCAAATAGAAAAACCTTGCACATTCGCGCCGTCCAAAAGCAGCTGCGCAACTAGAAGCGCATTCGCTCTCCGGTGGCTCTCGTTTGCTGTGCAAGACTTCTGCAGAGTTCAGTGCACCTTTACAAACTATTCCAAAGTGGCCAAAGATATGGGTGGAAAAAACAAAAATGGTAAATTTAATTTACCAAGCTCCTTGAGCGACCTGCTTGCTTGCAAGGCAGCGTTTGAGTCCTTTTTCTGCATGTTGTTACTCATGGGAAACGTACACATACACAAACACACAAGTATAATCACACTCGCACCCACACACACACAGAGAGAGAGAGAGAGAGAGAGAGAGAGAGAGAGAGAGACGCCCGGCAGGCCTTGGCAGAGAAGAGCAGAGATGATCCGGGCAGAGAAGAGCAGCAGCAGCGGGTTGCTGAGGCTCCAGTGCTTGTACTGTAAACATGAAGAGAGGGAGGGACCCCCTCCATCCCCTCTCGCTCGTTCAGTTCCTTCTTTTCTGCCCTCTGCGGACTGATCCTCACTTGCCCATTCGCTGCTCGCACGTCGCATAGCACTGCAGAGCACCGAACAGGTCGTCGTACGAGACGTCAACGTGGGACGGCATGGAGCTACAGGTGGAGATAGAATAAATATTTCATAAACACAATAGTTAATATGTTATGAGTTTTAAAACTCATTTTAATAATGCCTCACAAAACATTTTCCAACTCCCCTAGTGTTAAACAGTTGCGTTTTACTGTTATTAAAACCATTCAGCCGAGCTCTGGGTCTGGCGGTAGCACCTTAAGCTGATTAGACCGTTAGCATCATGCTCAAAAGTGACCAAAGAGTAGGGGTGTCAAAATTAATCGTTTCTTTGGTGCATCGCGATGCAGACGAGGACGATTCGGTATCGGTTCAATAATAGACCATAACCGATTATAACATACTGACGCTTGTCTGACATCATTTGCCGCATACGTGCTTTTTCGCAGAAGAATATAATGGCTGAGGGGGGTGGATCTCGAGTGCAAGTAATTAAAAATGCTCCAACTACTTTAAAAGCCGACATCTGGGCACATTTAGGCTTTTATGAACAGAGCTACTGGCTCAGGTTGTCGAGGAATGGCAGGTATCAGATAAAGATGTAGTGCTTGTGACAGATAATGCGCCGAACATGATCGCTGCTCAAGTCGGAACATTCCCTCACGTTAAATTCTTTGCGCATACGAATCTGGCATCGCAGCGCATGCTTAAAGTGTCCGTGCTCTCCCGGCTTTCGGCCAAAAGCCGCCGAAAATCAACGTTCTTCCATCGCAGCACCACAGCGAGCCACTGTCTGAAAGTGGAAAGTGAAACAGCAATGTCTTGGCCTGAGAAACCACAAGCTGATAACTGATGTCAGAAGAGAGCAATCCGACCGTGTCTCCTACTGCTCCTCTAAATGCTATTTTGGTTTATAAATTATAATTTCATGTTTATACATTTGTTCAAGAAGTGTGCTTTCATTGAGAAGGTAAAATTAAAGTTTTAGTATATATATCTGACTGTTTGTGTTTATCAAAAAATTAAATACACGTGGATTAAAATAGAAAATTGAGTATGCAGTGCATCATCAACGCATCGAGATATTGTATTGAACCGAATCGATGACATAATAATCGTAATCGAACCGAACCATGAGACCAGTGTAGGTTCACACCCCTACCAAAGAGTTTCAGTATTTTTCCTATTTAAACTTGACTCTTTTAAGGCGGTCGCACACCGGACGAGAAGCGCAGCGCCGCGCCTAGGACAGCTCGAAGTATCGCACACCAGACGCGCACATTCTATACACGTGTGTTCAATTTCGAATCAAGTTCTGAGCTACAAGATGGGTGAGTTTTAACTTCATTTAATATTATTTTAAATATATT
>JAUMHG010000067.1:19233894-19259127 GCA_032359395.1 Enteromius anoplus | reverse complement strand
TTAAGCCATGTTTGTGAAACTGGGCCATTGTGTTGATAAATAATAAGATGGCAGTACTGACACACAGATATCTCAAAATAATAGGTAGCACACAAATTCTGAATGCCTTTGGCAGATCTCTAATGAGCCATTTTAATCTAGATTAAAAAAATTAATCTATGCCCACCCTTAATATATATATATCAGGGGTGGCTCGGTTCGATACGATACAGTAGTGTCACGGTTCGGTATGTTTTCGATGCAGCAAAAATACAATAAAAAAAGAGAATTTCTTTAATTTTTTTTTTTTCACATCTTCCTTTATTAAAACTAACATAAAAGTATGATCTTGTTTTTTTAGTTTTTTTCCCCTTTTCCTTTACTTTGAACAACAATGGAGCTATACTTATCTTCTACATCTTATCTACATATCTTCTGGAGTTTCTTTTCAGCAGCAAATAAAACAAAACCCCCTTTATAACCAAAACCAAATGCTCCTTATAAAAAGTTAAATGTAATATATAGTTAGAAACTAATAGAAAGAAAAGTAATTTTCTTCAGACAGCACAGATGTGTCTTTAACACACGGGCCGCTGTTGTGCTTCAGCTAAAGAAGGTCACAATCTTTCTGTTCTTTGCTAGGTGGGCTCAATAACATTTAGCATTTTCTTAAAACCCCGATCAATAATTTTTCCTGTTCGAATCTGTTGGAAATGCCTGCCCGAATGCCGCAGTGATAATTTGTAATGTGCATGTTTCTAGTTTTCGTTTGTTTGGGGGTGGGAGGGGTAGACAGCATGTCGTTTGCGCTGCCTTGTTGAGCGTAGCACTATATTTTATACACTTTATTCTCTTTCTTTTTTTTCCCTGAATCGTTCAGTTTGTAATGCATACCGAACCGAAAGCCTCGAACCGAACGGTTCAATACGAACACGCGTATCGTTACTCCCCTAATATATACATATATATAGCCTAGAAGTAAACCAATAAGCAAAGGAGGTGTTTCCATGTATCAATGTGTCACGCTGGATTGAGTTCCATACAACCTTTAAAACAAGACTTGCTCAAGGCAACTTTGGAAAAATTAAACCATTTTCCTGAATTACGGAGGTTAGCAACAACGAATCCTCCCCAGGCAAAACTGCTTAAAAGTGTCTGTTTCTCCACAGTAAAACTGTTTCCAAACGCAAGCCACAAAAAACAGATAAAAGATGTAAACAACTACTCATTGTGATCCATCACAGAGATTATAAGGGAGCAAAACCTGCATTCATCCTGGATTCAATATTCTGATCCAACCTGTTTGTACAGGTGTCCACCCACAGTGAACGTCTCAAACAATAAGCAACAGTCGTTTCCTCGGGTCTGAGCCTCACCTTGATGCTCTTGTTTATCTGTACCATTCTTCATAAACTCCACCGAGTATTTGGAGCTGTCCATTCCTAAAAGTTCCTGTTGCTGTTTCACAATCTCCTCCATGAGTCTGGAGTTATTCCTCCTGAACACACCTGTAAAACAAGATACCCCACTATCATTAGACACTATAGCTCCAGAAAGAAACATTCCATGTTCTTCATCATTAACAATTTGATTAAAAAAAAATAATAATTATTTTTGACAATGTGGTTTAGACACGTTCTGTTTTGACTGTGAAAAAAATTTCTGTTAGACAATAAAACACAAGTAAATAAAGCAAAATTAACATGATCGTCTATTTTTAAAGGGAGGAGAGAAAAAAAATCTTAAATCAAAACGAGTTGAAAACCACAGACTGCTTGGCTTCTTCTGAAATGCACTTGGCCCATAGTGGCATGAACAAATAACGACTGAAATTTACTAACAATGTGTGATTCATATCTCTGTTCACCCTTACCACATATTAGTCAGTTAAAAATATATTTGTCAAAGGTTAAAAGCTGCATATGATATCAGACCCCTACTTCCAATGAGAAACATACTGAGGTACTGTTTTGAAACTGACCAGACAGATTGTTTTATTATACAGAAAAGAATATGCATTTCAAAACCTTCCAATTTTAAACATTTTGTCTTCACGTGTTATTAAAAACAATACAACAAGCAGACAATTTATGGCATAAAACTTAATTTTATTGATATACACTTTTTTTATGCATCATAGTGCTGTCAAACAATGAATCACATTCAAAATAAAAGCTTTTGTTTGCATAATATGTGTGTGTTCTGTGTATATTTATTATAGAGAGAGAGAGAGAGAGAAATAAAAAATTTCTTTTTTCGTATTCATTTCGTATTTCTTATTACAAATAAATATATTTCATATATAAACAGCTTATTTTTAAGAAATGTATACATGCATGTATGTGTATACATACAATTTATATATAGCACACATAAATATATTAACGTTATGTAAACATTATCTTTTGACAATACTATAATAAGTGATGAAACAGGTGACTGAATGCATGTGACTGCCATTCACTTCCTTTTATTCCATGCGTAAGAATCCCAAACAAGTCTTACCTTGATTATCATACACACTGACATACGAGATGCCCACTGCCATGCACCAGACCACTAGATTGGCGACGTCCGTGAAGTGGATCTCCTCCTCAGTGATCAATAACCCCACATGAAGAGGCAGCTTCTCTAACGTCCTACCATCGGCTCCCCAGCGAACCCGGCGGCTGGTCCGTTTGCCTATGGCTCCAGTCTTTTTCTGATTATGAAAGCCGAGGGCAAGGGTCAGTAATAAGCCCACCACAGCCCGTTTCCACCTCCAGATGTGGACTCGGAACCAGGCGAGCAGCGCGCGCTGGACATAGAGCAGCGCGTGCAAAAACCGCCACACCATCTCATACAGTACAGCCATGCTACAAAGTCTTAGAAACGCGTTCCTAGTTAAATGTATCTCTGGGGTTTTGAAGTATATTCCTCATATTAAAGTACTCCGCGTAGGTGTGAGCGTTGGTCTACCGCGAAATGAGTCATATTGCTGACTGCCAACATCACAGCGCGCAGGCTGCCATTTCTTCCTCTTTCCACTCTGAACTCTCGGCTGTGTGACATGGAGCTCTCTGATTGGACGGCTGACAGAGCGCTTGTGCGTCATGCTAACTGCTGGTCTGGGATCGGTTTGGACGTTTCTCGGCAAGTGCTAAAGCGGGAGAAGAACATTTGACGACTGCTCTCAAATCGAAATAAAATCAGAGTTCGACCTTACGTGAGATGGTGCAATGCGATTGGCTGCTGTACCGGTAAATGGAATATGAATAAAAATCGTAGTAATGAAATGTCTATTAATTTGATCTACGAATAAAAAAAGGAAAATATTTTATGTTTACTTCAGATATACATTTCGGATTTTACTTAGCGTTAAAGAATATATAAAACGTTTTATTAAAGGACATTTAAATCTGTTTGATAATAGGATTACAACGACTTTCAACAGATATGCATACCAGGGACGTAGCACCAAATTCTGGGCCCTATGCACAAGCAGTGACCATGGGCCGCCGTAAGATTGAGGTTCACAACTACCTACGACACCATTTAATACATCAATCAACTGATGCATTTACCCAAAATATTAGCATTTACATTACTTAACAACATTTATTGTGATAATAATATTTCATCACTCAGGGACCCTTCCCCCACTTGGGGCCCTGGCAATTTTGTCCCACTTTTCACCCAATTACGACACCACTGATGCATACTACTACTAGCCACATAAAACAATCATTTATATATATGTATGTATGTATAATTTTTAAACTATAATACAATATTTAATTAAGTTTTTATGTATATATATTCATTTAAAATTCATATGAAATTTCTTTATGGAGTTTAATGAAACAAGGCCATATTTTCCAAATACAACTGATTATATTTTATTTTGTTCATATCACTGATGGTGACCAATATTGGTCAAAACACTACAGCAGATCAAATGTATTGTTCATTCTATATAGGATGCAAAAAGGCAATGTCTTCATATGTAAGAATTATATTTACAAATCATAATCATCATATTCCTCATTGTCTATGTGTTCAGTTTGGCTCTCCAATAACAAATCCCTGGTCTGCTTCTCACAGATCTCTCGTGCCAGTACATAAGCTCGCCATTCATCAAGAGATTCATGGACAGGCTCGATGCAGAAATCAGGCCTGATTTCCACGTCCTTTGCTAAAAGGGCCTTTTTGACCCTGGTGAGTTCGCAGCTGCACTGCCAGGGGTTTCCATCCAAATATAGAACTTTTAGTTTTGGTAGGTTCAACGCAGGGAGGGTGGATAGTTTGTTGTTGCGCAGATTTAACACCTGCAGTCGTCTGAGATGCTTCAGCTCACGTTCATGTATCGTGTTAATGTTGTTCCCCTTCAGATCCAAACGGACCAGTGTCTCAGGAAGCCTGGTATAAAAAGGATTTTAAAAGAACTGATTAATAGAAACAGTTATCAAGAGATGCCTGAGGCATTTACCATGATTAATTAATCACACCCTATTCAGTCTGATAAATGCATAAATAAACAAACAAATGCATAAATACAGTAAATGTTTGCATGCATAAATATATGTGGAAATTAATGCATAAATTAAGAAATGCATAAATACAATAAATGCATACATAACATGAATTCACAAATACGTGTGTAAATTAATCTGTAAATAAAATAATAGTTAAACAAATGAATAAACTCAGAAATAAAATAACATTTTACTATGTAAAAACTATACAAAATGTGTAAATTAACTTGTAAACAAAGGCATAAAAACTCAGAAATAAATAAAATAAGTCTGAAAATGAATGCATAAATGTTTAAATTAACATGTAAATAAATGCATAAACTCATAAATAAATGCATAAATAAACAAATGCATAAACTAATAAATAAATGCAAATAAAATAAAATGTTAATATGTAAAAACAATACAAAAGTTAAGTGATATTCAATATTACTAATCATGCTAATTAATATTATTATCAAAATGTTAATTAAAGCTTTTATTTGAATTGTACTAAAAACACAGATTGTCTTTTAGTTTATGTCAGAGGAAATCAAACGAATACCAATACATTAAGTGAAGAAAAAATGCACAAACCCATGAGGAATAGCGCAAAGCAGATTCTGTTCTAACGCTAGGCTGGTTAGTTGAATGCAGTTTCTCAGGGCATTAGCTTCAAAGTTTTGGATGGAGTTGTTTTCTAAAAAGAGATGTTTCAGAAGTTTCATTCCTGCTAGCTGTTGGAAAGTGACTTCCTGAATATTGTTCTGCCTGCAGTCCAGCTTCTCCAGTTTAGAGGTCAATCTAGCAGGCAGCATTGGTAGCTGGTTTCCTGCCAACTCACACACTGACAGATTAGGCAGGCGAAGACCCCCATCCACCGACACCAGCCGGTTAAAGCTGACAGAAAGGCTAATGAGGTTGCGCAGCTTGGACATGTCACGATTCCTCAGCAATCGGATCTGATTCCTGTCCAAGTTTAAATGAACCAGAGACCGAGGGAGATCGTGGGGGACTTTGGTGAGGCGGTTTGAAGACAAATCTAACTTTTTTAGAAGCTGTAGTGAAGAGAAGAACGTTGATGGTATGGACGGGATCCTGTTGCTTCCCACGCCAAGCAAATTGAGAAAGGGCAACTTGGGAGCACCGTGTATTGATTCAATTTTATTTCCATCCAGATAAAGATGCTCAAGCCTCTGAAGTGATGTTAGTGGGTTTGCGCGTAGGGTGCTGATCTGGTTATTCTGGAGGTTCAGGACCCGCAGCTTCTTGAGGCCCTCCATGGCCGACTCTTGCAAGCTGTGTATCCTGTTGTGGCCCAAATGGAGGATCTCCAGGCCAGAGGGCAAGCCGCGGGGAAGCTGTCTCAACTTGTTTTTCTGAAGGTCCAGAGTTGTTAACAACACGTGAGGTCTGAATACATTGGCGTCAATCTGCTCGATCCCACCAGACGACAGAATGACTTCTTCAAGGTTTGGCAGACCAGAAAAATCTCTGGCCTAGAAATAACACAATCTGTTTAAAATCAACCAATATAATGGGCACTGAGAATACATAAATAATAATAATTAAAACTTTAATTAGGAAAGATACCATACAAAAAAAAAAACAGTACAAAGGTGATTTTTTTTTTTAATCAGTCAATTACTTAATTAGTAAATAAATAAATACATGTTTAAAATGACTATGAAAATTTAAAAAAATACTACTACTACTACTAATATAAATTAATTAAAAAATATAATAGAAAGGTATCCTGAATTTTTCAAATTCACTACAAATTTTACACCTAATGTGACATTTCAAAATAAAACAATAAATAAAAATAATATAAATTATTGGGAATTAATAAGTAAATAAATCAACCTGTTTAAAAGCAACAAATTCAACTGGCTATAAAAAATAAAGAATAATAAAATAAAAAGGTGATTAAAACCTGCCAATATAATGTAAATACATTTATAAATAAATATAATTAAAGAAAAATTACAGTGCATAGGTGTTAGTAAAAGACATTCTAAAATTATGAATTAACTACCAGTTTTATGTATAATGTAACACATTTAAAAGTACAAGTGAAAAATTAACAACAACAAAGTTTTCATCGGAATGAATGAATAAGTAAATAAATAATAGCAAAATTAAAAAAAGAACAAACAAATTACCTTCAGCTCTTTGAGGTGATTGTATTCCAGGTGTATTTTCTTCAGGTTGTTTGAGACAAACAGAGGTACGGCCTGAGCCCTGAAACATTGCACTGATGTTGTATGCTCACAGATGCAGTTTTTTGGACAGATGTGGCTGCAGTTGCCATTTTGACTGTAGAGTAAGACACACAGAAAAAGGCTGAATATCATCATTCTGAGAAAACAGCCTCACACATCTGTGTGCTGAAGCAGCATTTTGAGCATCTGAGGCTTAAATAGCCCAGGCAGATTCATGCTCGTGAGAATAAGACTCCTCTGCTTTATTTGGAACAATGGCTGAGATCATTATCTTGGTTAGAAAACAAAACTCGACACCAGCAAGGAACTTGCATTTCAGCAATAGAGTGTCCTGTCTGTTTGCAGATGTAAACTTGCTGATGAACTATCTACAACCTATTCTGTTACACAAACGTATTTCTAATGCATAATTTCTCTTTGCACCCAGTAATATTAACTTTGCAAACTAAAGTTTTAAAACCTAAAATCTAGAAAGATTTATATTTTGGCCTACTGGGTTTAAAAAACGTCTCACATTTATTGACTCCATTACTTTTTATTTATTTATTTAGTTTTTGGTATGTTCTTTGTTATCTTATTTTATCAAGTTAAACTAAATTAAAATGAGAAATTTTGCCTTAATAGCTAGCTGTATTTTTATTTTGATTAAACGTTTTATTTCATTTTTGTTTTAGTAAATTATATTTACTGTTTATAAGTAGAAATTTCCCACGAAGCACTCGGTAATCGAATCGCTCGTCTATCGACTGCTTTCTTCATTGACGGGCTCCATCGTGTGGCAGACCAAACTAATCGAGCCCCGCTTGATCGGTTCGCTCTCGGATTTCCTGGTCAGATGAGAGCACGGAAAACACGCCAGCAAAACATCACTCTCACTCTCTGTCACACCAGAAGTCTGCTGTTAATATAACCCAATCGACCAGTGATCGCACCGAGTAAAGGACTACATTTCAGGTCATCTGTGTGTTCTTTTTGGATCTGTGTTAAACATGTCTGCGTCCGCTTGCGGTGCTGTATCCCCGGGCTCGGCCCTCTCTCCTGGTCCGGCCGCTACTCCCGGCTCTGGTATGTCCATGTTCAGATGGCTGGAGGTGCTGGAGAAGGAGTTTGATAAGGCGTTTGTGGATGTGGATCTGTTGCTGGGAGAGATCGACCCGGATCAGGCTGATATCACATATGAGGGCCGTCAGAAAATGACCAGCCTCAGTTCATGCTTTGCTCAGCTGTGTCATAAATCCCAAACCATCTTTCAACTCAACCACAAACTAGAGGTGAGGAAGACAAAGTCGAAGTTATTCTTTTGTTTACTTAACGTTACTTGGGACAGATAATATGGCTGTTACTCTTTAACCCCTTAACTGTCACCGTTCCGAATACGGGACACCTACATTTTTTTTTAATATATGTCCTGAATTACATCTTTTTAAGCTTGTATAGTACTTTTTCATGTGTTTTCCCGAAAATGGGGGTGACAGTTAAGGGGTTAATAACTGCTCTTTATTTTGTTTTTACAATACCACAATATAAATAGGTTATTATGAATGCTGTTATGAACATTCAGCTAGATGTTTTATGGCTAATCTGCACAAAACAAAAATGCCATGTAAACGTATATAGCATTGGTGCATAAATTAAGCATTTATTACCAAATATATGGTACTTTTAAAAAGCCTTGGGATTTCCATGATCTTAGAAAGCTTGCAAATGTCAGGAAGTGCAATCTCCAACCCTGGAAAAGTCATGAATTTGAATTAGTTCTGTATTGGTTGAAATAGTATAGATTGCAAAAGTGCATCATTTGCATTTTGAATTGTTAACTTGAACCTTGCTCTGTTTTAATCGTGTTATTGGCGTGGTGCTTTTGGTTAATAAGTAAGGCCTAAAGCACAGTTAATCTAGTTATTTTCACACAATAAACCCAACAGGGCGATCAAGACGTTTACGCAGAGCAAGATGTCATAATTGGCATGAGTCATGCACACATTTATAGCAATAGTTTTAAATATGAATAGGCAAAATTTGAAAAATTAGCTTCTTTGTATTGTCAAAATAAACAGTGTGGGCCGAATATTGCTATCGGATGCACTCACGGCACTGAATGGCCTGTTAGGTCAACCTTCAAACTACTTGTCACTTCATGTACACTGGCTGATAAGTTTTTTTGTATTGTTCTCTGGACACCGAGATGACGGTATTTGGATGTCAGCTGCATAAACAAACACAAAAGTTGCCAGTTTGGGAGCAGATTTCTTCATCCACAGGAAATGCTTTGCATATGGTGCAAACCGAGTAGTAAAAAACTAGGAGGACAGCATATAAAAACCTGTTAGACCTGCTTAGTCAATACCAGACACTGGTCACTCTGTTTAAACTGACTGCGGTGCGTCACATAAATGAATGACCCCTTAACTCTACCGGCAGCATGACATGCACTAATGTGCCAGGTCATATTTGCATTAAATATTGTTGCTGTTGAGCTCCGCCTGTTCTGTGATTTTTCTATCACACAGTCTGGATAATTGGCATCTTGTCTGTGTGTTGGCAGATACAGGTTTCTCAGGAGACCAGCTCGGGTAATCTGCTTTTCCCACCACTTTTCAAATCTGTTAATGGGTCTTTATCAAAGCTCAGAGTCCAATTTGAAAAGCAGTATTATCTTCCACCTGGGAAATGAATCGTCTTTGCCGTGGAGAAATCGCATGAGTTCAGGAGATACAATTCAAAACAACACGTTCTGAACTGCTCTGACTCACCCATGTGGGAGGCTGAATTTCTTACTGAAAAGGTAGTTTAGCAGGTGAGGAGGTCGCACATACACCTACCTCTTCACCGGCACTTCTGAGCATAGCAGATTAACACACAGCTTGATTTAAAAACTCCCTGCTGTACAAGAGGAGAGCTGCGTGTGACAGCTTCCTGTCCTTAAAAAGATACTGTGGCTGTGCTATTATGCAATAGTGGTACCATTTCATGGTATTTATATACATGTGAAGGTACTATTTCGATGATACTTCAAATAATACCATGGTATTAACATAGCACTCGTCCAAAACCTGGGATCCGAAAAAAAATTGTAGTGCCTTAGTATGTCTTTGTTAGTAAAAACAACAACAACATTATGACTTGCAGTAATGTGATACCTTGTGGATAACCCTTATATTTCATAGGGATGGTTGGTCATGTAGTTATCCAATATATTGCAATATATATATATTTTTGTAGTGTGCGGTTTTAAGTGGAGTTGCCGTGTCTTCACAGGCTGTGCATTAACATAGTACTTAGTTGAACGCTTAACACTGGTGTCTGAAAAATAAAATACATTATTACTACTTATAGTCAACATGAAACTGTCATTCAACATTGTCAAACCATTCAATTTGCATGATGTAATGCACTGCTGAAAAAAAACAGGATTTCTTATAGGGATTGGTCATGAAGAAAATAAATAGGGTGAATTGATTTCATGCAACATCTGTGATGTCATCTTCCGAAGGATCCACCCAAAAATCTGCACCGAACGCCCTTTCTGTATGAAAAGCCTTGGCTGGGAAACTGTAAGGCATTTTTCTGTAGTTTTAGGCTGCATCGCACTCATTGAACTCCTTTGAGGTATTTTGGTGCTATCCTTTGTGTCAGATTTTGTTAATGTAAAGGAAGGACATTTGGTTTTGCTAGTGGAAGTGTTGTTAAAGAGTATATACCAGCAATTTTGAAGTAGACTGTCACTTTTGCTTAGGATGGGCTGCAGTGTGAATCTGAAGTATTCTAAGCAGCCGTTGGCATTGGGTTCAAATGAACCACTCTTGTTTCAGAACGGCTCTTGACAGATAAATAAACCTTCTCTGCGGCGTTACTGCTGAATATGAGAGTCCCTCAGCTAACCTTGGCTATCCAGCAGAGGTTAGGTGCATAAATAAATGAGTAGTTTTTTCTATGAGAGGGTGTCTATATCTGTCCTTGTTGCAGTTTTTGCCCTCCTAAGAGGCTGAGAAGCTGGAGGGTTGAGCTGTGTTTTTTAATGGCGAGGCCTTCTGATGCTGGATGGGATGTCATTATTCACTGTGTGGTTGTTAATGAGTGTGTCAGATGAGAGCATGTTCTTCTGAAGGGAAGCAGAAAAATTTAAAGGGATAGTTTACCCGAAATTCTAAACTCTGTCATCAATTAATTACTCACCCTCATGTAGTTCCAAACCCATAAGACCTTCACTCATCTTAGGAAAATAAGATGTTTTTATGAAATTAATTTGAGCGCTCTCTGAAGTGTTGAAGGTCCAGAAACGTAGTGAGGACATCGTTAAGGTTGTCCAGGTGACATCAGTGGTTATACTGTAATTTTATGAAGCTGTGAAAATACTTTTTGCATGCAATGGTAACAAAAAGCACGAGTTTATTCAACAATTTCCTCTCTTCCGTGTCAGTTGATAAGCATTCTCATGATTACCAAGATGCATGCCATGAACGTATGCAGGGTCAGAGAGCTCTCAGATTTCATCAAAAATGTCTTAATTTGTGTTCAAAATATGAATGAATGTCTTAAAGTTTTGCCAAAACAAGAGGGTGAGTAATTAATAACAGAATTGTAATTTTTGAACAAACTAACCCTATAATGAATATTATAAAAAGATTAGGATAAACATAGGATGACGTAACATGACATGGTCTTTGTAGTTTTTTGGCATATCTGACTTGGTTATTTGTGGTTTGTCAGGAAAAAACTTGACAAATCCAATCCAACTTTCATACATGGTTTGAAATCCAATTTTTCGAATGGACTCCAAAAATGTGCATGCATGAATGCGTGAGATGCGTGATCTCTCATTATGAGGTAAAGCAATGTCATCAAAGATGTGAGCAGATCCTAAATGTTCAGTTTTTTGTCTCCTCTCCTCTCTTCATAAATGAATAAAGGTTCAATCAGAAATAAAAATGTAGGAGATTTTTTACTCATTGCAGGATAAACATTGTCTTCCTTTTCATACTTTATATATGTCTGCTCTATTCTGGATTGGAGAAGGATGGTCAATACTTCATACGCAGACACTACTTGAGTCATCACAACTCTGAGCATGATGGCTAGTCATACTCTGTGTGTGCGTGTGTGTGTATGCTTCAGGCTCAGCTGGTGGACCTGCGGTCGGAGCTGACAGATGTCCAGGCAGAGAAGGTTGTGGTGGAGAAGGAGGTCCATGAACAACTTCTTCAACTTCACGCCATGCAGCTCAAACTCCAAGCCAAAGGTGGACAGGCGGTCGACTCTGACTCCATTAAGGACAGGATGGTGGGCACAGCAAAAGATTCCTACAAATATAACAAGACTAAGTTTATATCCAGACGAGTTACTAAAAATAGGCTTGTAGGACACCTATGTTGGCATTAAGGCCACCTAGATCTTTAACTCATTATGTGGTCAAAAGTATGTGGACACCTGATCCCGAAACATCTCATTTCAAAACTATAGTGATTCATGTGGAAGTGGAAGTGTTATAATGACCTTCATTCTTTTGGGAAAGCTTTTCATTTGATGTCACCCTGATGAAGTGTCAGGCCTAGAAGTGAGGTTAGACTAACTAGTAGAGTGGGATTTCTAGCAGGCCGATCAAGTTCTTCCAGACCCATCTAAAAAGTTTTGCTAGAGCCGGTGGTTTCCAAACTTGTTCCTGGGGACCCACAGCTCTGCACATTTGTATGTCTCCCTAATTTAAACACCTGATTCAGATCCTCAGCTCATTAAGAAAGGGCCCCATGAATTTAAATGAAGATGTCAGATCAGGGAGACATGCGAAATGTGCAGAGCAGTGGGTCCAGAGGAACAGGATTGAAAACCACTGTGCTAGACGAACCAGCAGCCCGTTTTGTGTACAGTACTATTTAGCAAACAAACCATAGACTGTCATTGTGTGCTGTAGGTTTAGTTGTCAATCACTGAAAACCATCGGTATTTGTGAACATGCGTATTCCACGTTACACCGTGTGCAAATGACAGATAAGCTGGTAACTATTTTCTTCTTAAAACCAACAAGATTTTGTCTAAATAAATGACAAATAAAACCATAAAAGCTAACCTATCTGAATGAAGGAACTGAATTCATTATTATTGATAATTGTTTATTAGTTTTGAGCATAATAAAGTGCCCCTATTAGTGCCTTACCTGTTTTTAAGTTTTAAATTGCAGTGTATTAAACTATTTTCAGTCAAAACAAGAGTCAACTAGGAATTATCGAAACGGAATCATTTTAAAACGAATCCCAAGCCATTTCATGTTTATGTCAAGCATATTGGCCGCCCACGCAGACCTGGGAAAACAACTTGATTTTCGCGTTGGTCTGAATGAAAATGCTAAATTAATTTATGCAGCTAGCTGTCATGCTGAGGAGGGGTTTGGAAAATGAATTTTCGAATAAATCGTTTGAGAATAAATACAGGAACAAAAATTGCATGAAAATAAGTTGGGGTTTTTTACCCTTTCATGCATGTCAAACTGTTATCAGGAGCTCCCAAAAACCTTTCGTAACCCATAATAGGGGCACTTTAATTTAGCTAAATAGTACATTTAACAGTGTTACTAAGTTATTAGTGTTTTTAAGGATTATACAGAGTGTAAGGTCATGGCTAAGGCTAAAAATGAACATGCAAAATTTAAAATATAATATAAAGCACTGTTCAAACACTTAAGGCATTTTTTTGAAAGAAGTGTGTTTTTTTCCTCACCAAGTCTGCATTTGCCTTCACGCTTCAGAAGTCACTGTCCTGTGAGCTCCTGTTGCTAACCTGCCATCGCTTTTTCCACTTCATTGTAGCATTACTTGGAATAGCCAAGGGCATAAATCTGACAGAACGTCTACAGAGATTACATGTTTGTATGCTTCACTTCATTCAGTCGTCATTAACTGGGTGGCTGGAATAGCTCAGTCCACTAATTAGTACATGTGTCTACATACTTTTGACTGCGTAGCGTCGCTGTGACATTTGATGGCGTGGTAATAGCGGGGTCTTTGTATAATCAGCTGTAATGAACACTAACAGGCTCTGGTTGGGTTGACACTCTGCTCTGTGTCTTCCTGACTTAACCCTAATGATGTTAAGGACGAACGTTGATGCTTCTGTAACCAGCCTTTCTGTTTAACCCTGCCTCTTTAACCTTTGACCCTCTTTTTTTCTTCTCAATCTTAAGCCTGTTCCCTCGGTGGAGGACAAGGTAAGTTCCGAATAGTTTTGAGTCCATGTGTGTCCTGTCTAACTCCACTTTTTCCCTCTGTTAATGCTGCTGCTGTCTGTTTTAACCATCCCTAGTTTTTTTGTCCTAGTGGATTAACTGCTAGGGCTGAGTGATATATTGGTAGCCGATACAGTATTCGCTGAAACCTTGGAAAACTAAACCAACTGATAAAGTAAAAGAATCCGTGTCGGCCACCACATGCTGTTAAGGTGTGGTCATTTACCAGGGCTGAGTGAAATTTTGTAAGCGGTATCCACCTGTTCATCACTCTTCCTTCACGGATTTTGCTCAAATTCATCACACTGATCAAGAGAAAGCTGCTTTGTTTGAAAATGACTCGTTAAACTTTTACAATACCTGCAAAATTTCACTGAAATGTGGCTAACATGACCGCACCTTTAATCACTGATACAAGCTGATCGATATCAGCCCTGAAGTTCAATATTGGCGCAGATCTAATGCTAGATGAGTCTTGTTTCACTCCAGGAGTTGTAACAAATGAAGAAAGAAATCAGTAACCGCACGGCCAAAAATTGTAACCAGCTATTTTTCACTGCTGATTGGCTTAAAATCACTTGTTTTTAAACCGCAATGCTTAAAAACATGCGCAAATGATATGTTGTATATTACAGCTTGGAGTAAATCTCCATTTGTTACAATTCTATAGTATGTACACTAGTGCTGTTAAACAATCACCATTAATTGCATCCAACATAACACGATTTACATGATATATGTGTGTGTACTATCTCCATTTCTTATGTATATATTGAAATACAGACACATGCATGTATATATTTAAGATATGTTTGTTTATATATGAAATCTATTTATAATGCAATACAAATTATATTTATACAAATATATATATAAATCTATGCTGTATGCGGGTGCATTTATTTATACAAAATACATATACACAGCACACGCATATATCATGTTAACAAACTTATTTTGAGTACGATTAGTCGTTTGACAGCATTAATGTGAACACGTTTAGTGGTGTGTTTAAGCTGGAGTGTTTGTTTGTCCTGTGATCTCCCCTTGCTCGTCATGTGAAGTTGTAGTTTTTGTGGTGACATTGGCCTTCTGTCTCTTGTGCTATTGGGAAGCACGTTAAAAAGGCTGTTAATGACAGAGATTTGATGGGGCTGTTATTAACAGACTTAAATCAGTATAAATACATGGTCAGAGGTCTGGCGCACAACTGCTCACCTCTTTTCTTTGTTTGATTACATGTCACAGGAGAAGGAACTGGAGGCCAGTAAGAAAGAAAAAGTGAAGGAGGCCAAGTTGGAGGCAGAGGTGAAGATGTTGAAGAAGGAGAACGAGGCCCTCCGCAGGCACATCGCGGTACTACAGGCTGAGGTGTACGGAGCCAGACTGGCAGCCAAGTATCTGGACAAAGAGTTGGCGGGGAGGTAAGGGACAGCACTTTTCTTCTGACTGACCGTTATTTGGGTTTCATGTGATGATTTCTTTCTCACAAAGAACCGTGATTGGTACAGTTCTGGGTGCCAGATTAAAGCTGAATCCTTTATTTTATTTAGGGTGCAGCAGATCCAGTTGCTCGGGAGAGACATGAAAGGACCAGCTCATGATAAGCTGTGGAACCAACTTGAAGCTGAGATTCACCTGCACCGCCACAAAACAGTGATCCGAGCCTGCAGGGGGCGCAATGATCCCAAAAAACCCTTGCCATCACCCGTGGGGCATGTAAGATAGCACATTCAGTTTGTTGACTTGATAAACACATGGTATAAAGGTGAATAAGTTTACTTGACGCTATATCAAAGTACAATTTGATGCATGTCAAGAGAATGTTTGACCTTAAGATCAAAATCACAAGTTAAAAATGTCTCATATCTGATATTAATTCGTTTATTTTAATTTTTTGTTATTATTTGTTTTGTAAATAATTACTTCAAATAAAAATTGTTTGTTTAGTCTTAAGAACTAACATAACTTAAAACAAAATTGCAAAAATTGATATGGAAACCTAAAAATAACTTAAATAAAAATAATAACAAAAGCTGTAGTAGTATATTAATAAAACTAACTTTACATCAATATACTACTTTAACTTGCATTAAACTACAAAAAGTGACTTATGTATTTTAAATGAAATGTTTTTGATATTTTAAATATAAAAGTAAGATTTTTTTATATTTAATATTGACTTGTAGTAGTCTTTTAAAATATGTTGTTTTAATATACTTTAAATATATTCAGTATATTATATAATGCCAGTCACAAGAATTAGATTTTTCCACCGTACAGCTGGCTTCTATAAACATTAAAATAGTCAATGAATCAAGCTAAATTATTTATATGCACTATAAATAAATATAGTATTTTGTTTGATTTTGTGGTGAACTTGATTATATCCTCTCTGCATTCACCTCTCTGCAGGACACCGATTCTCTGAAAAAGACTCAAGGAGTCGGCCCTATACGCAAAGTGGTTTTGACCAAAGAAGATCACGAAGGACTTGGCATCTCTATTACCGTGAGTTCATCCTTTGATTTTATGCGCAGCCTAATTCATCTGGTTACAGTGGATGAATCACTGTTTGATCCGAGATCAAAGTCCTGATTTGATGTTTGCTTTGGAATTAATACAGGGAGGGAAAGAGCACGGCGTTCCCATCCTCATCTCCGAAATCCACCCCACCCAGCCTGCAGAGCGCTGCGGAGGACTGCATGTGGGAGATGCCATCTTAGCCGTCAACAATATCAACCTAAGAGATGCAAAGCACAAAGAGGCCGTCACCATCCTCTCACAGCAGGTAAGAGACACACACGGTTCAGTTTGCAGCCAGATCAGGCTTACCGTGTGACCTATACCTTATTATTAGAACCATGTTTCAATTCCTGCAGAGAACCTCCCAAAAGTTAAGATGCTGTGTAATTGGGCTTGTGAGGTTTCATGACTAATAGTTTTTGTTCACCCAAAAACTGTAATTTCTTCACACTTACTAGAAACCCATCTGACTTATTTTGTATTGAATACAAAAGGTGTGCGCTCTTTTCAATTTAATAAAAGCAAATGAGGATGTCTGTCAGGCTCTGAAGTGACAAAAAATGCATCATAGACGAATCATAAGTGGTTTATGTGACTCAAGTCTTCTGAAGTCATATAATAGGGCTTGCACTTAAATATTATCAATAATCAAATTATATCTTGATTTAAAAGGCATCATTTTAATTAAGGGAGAAAACAACTTTTAATTGCAGTTTTGATGTAAACAAGATCTATACAACTCAGCATCGTAGTAATTCCAGTTACAATATTTTAGATTCGATGAATATTTGAATTTTGATTTGACAGCCCTATCGTGCGATAGCTCTGTGTGAGCAACCAAAGGTTATATTTACCTCCCATAACAAACAGAACTGACATTTATACCCACACTTCACAGATCTTCACAGTTGTTGTCTTTTTGTGCTGCAGAGGGGAGAAATTGAGTTTGAGGTAGTTTACGTGGCTCCAGAGGTGGACTCTGACGATGAGAACGTGGAGTATGAAGATGACAGCGGACACCGCTACCGTCTGTACCTGGACGAGCTGGAGGAGGGATCAGGAGCCAGTCACAACAATGGCACTGCCGACTCCGCTTCCCTACAAGGCAAGTGCACTGAATCCATTCATTTTCTTCCAAGCAACATTTTTTACAATATTTATTCATACACCGTAAATACACTGTTATTCAATGATTTTAAAAGGTTTGTCATGCATTAAGCTAAAAGCACTATATAATTGTTCTCATTTTCAAGCAAAATTGTTCTATAATTGTTTTGTAATGATTCATACGACTGAATTGTAAAATTGAAATGTTTCCTCTTGCCATGAATATAGTGACTGTTTTTTAAAATGTATTAATATTGCATTGTTATTAATTCAGTAAATTATTTATCTTTGATGCTAAGGCAATAAATATGAATAAGTAAAATAATAAAGTAAAAGTAATAAATATGAATATAAATAAATAATCTATGCAAAGTTATAATTGTGCCATTGTTCTATTTCAGCTTATAATGTTGTTCATTGTCTATTAATGGTTGTTTATATATAACACATTAATATTGTATTGTAAGGTTTTATTAATTTATTATTTTTTATTTTTGATGCAGGCAATAAAACATAAATATGAATGAATGTAAATGCATTAGTAAAAAGTAATATTAACATTAAATATATTATTAAAATTTTAACTTTAATTCAATTCTTAGCTTAAAAAACACACTACGGTTTAAAAGTTAGTTTTTGAAAGAGCTTCTTATTCTCATTTTTTAGTATTCTTTGATTAATAGAAAGGTTCATATAACAGAATTCATAAATATCTTTTTATCTAATAATAAAAGTATAAATAAAAACAAATGTATGACTGTATGTAATGATATCGTTTTATTATATGCAGCCATTTAATCATAAAAAACCAAAGCGTAATGGTTCAAAGGAAATTGTGAAGTTGATCCAAACATACTGTTTTCTTTCTCCTTAAAGCTGTAGGCAAGCACTTGGTGAACAACAGAACAGAGAATGGAGATGCTGCCTTGTCTAGTGAAAGTCCTTCAGACGACAAGACCTCCAAGACAGCAGAGTCTGCAGAGAGCTCGTCCTAGATCTCCAGACTACCAGAAGGATCCTGGAAACGAGAGAGAGAGAGGAGTATCAGTCGAAGAGAAAGAGACACCAGAAAGAGATTAAGACTGCACATGTATAATATGTAACATACCAGATTCTTCTTGTTTTATGCCGTTTGGAGAACAGACTGCTTTGACGTCCACTGTAGATGGATGAACCACTGAAAAACACTGAGGAAAGAGGACATACTGTTACTCGGTGGCCAATCAAAGGATTGTTTGCATATGTACGTCACCGTCTTGTTTATTCTTGTAAAGAAACACTCAAGGGGACAAAATGAACATTTACGTAGATGAGTAAAGTGCTTGGATGGATTGATATGGTATAGGAGTTTTGATTCTTGACTTGCTCTTTTGTGTAACCCTCTGTAGGTGAGCTGAAAAGGAGCTCAAAAGTAGGGCTTCTACTTTAATCATTCACACTTCTTCTCTTGTACTGAAGTTGATGAATCTAGCCATGCTCAAAATGTATGCGCATTGTTTTTAACTTCTCTGTTTTAGCTTAGTGTGATCCTGTCCTGCTCCAAAGCAAAGGGAAACAGGATGATGCTACTTCCTGTTGTGCACACAGCGTGTTTTACCAACAAGGCACTTTCATGTACTTTTGTTTTCTTTTCTTATGTTACTAACAGTCCAAGAACAGAAGAGGAAAGGTGCCATTTAGTTCATCTAGAAAGAATCTTGGGGTCAGTTTTGTTGTAGAGATGTCTAGGTCATATTTTTAGCACAAAGAAAACAAAACCTATAATTTTGCATCATTTTTCAAAATAGTTAACACCTTCGCCTAAAATGTTACTCACTTGCCAATATTTCATATTTTAATAAAATAAAAAAAGTGATCATTTATTCAGAGATCACTATGAAAATAGCCTTGATGTCCGCATGGCATTAAAAAGTGAATAAAAAAATAATTAAATAATTTTATATATATCCATATAAAATATTAAATACTGAACAGTGCATTTTAAAGGTTAAAGTGCTTATTTCTCATGAAAAATAATGGAGCAATTCAAACTAAAACCATTAACAATTATTTGTTACTAAATTGAAAAGTTCAAAATAATGAGCCTATTTTTATTATTGAGTTGTATTTTCAGGACGATTACTGTAAAATGTTTTTTATTTTTTATTTAATTATATTCAGTACAAAAATATATATTACTGACAAATTGAGAAAGGATGAGTGTGCTTATCCATGAAAATAAATCATAAAAATGTCACAATGCAAAAAAAACAACAAAAAAAAACAGTAATAATTATTCCTAATTGAAATAGCTTCCTAGAATTAATCTTTTTTTTTTTTTTGTTTAAAAAATATTTATTTTTTTCCCTTTTAAATTGTTTTAGGTTGAAATGTGACCTAGATATTTCTTGCCATCTTAATGATATCCACCCTTACATATCTGTCAAGGTATTTGCAAATATCTTTATTGAACAATGTCCAGCGAGTGCCATTGAACCTACTGTATTAACAGTGTCTTTGGAAAAGATACTGATATTAACTATTCACAGCGATGTAGCATAGCGTATTTAAGGCAAGCCAATATACTCTTTATATTCTGTGAAGAAAAAAAAAAACATTAAAAGTGTACAGAAAAATAGGAGGAGGATTCCCAACAACTACCTTGCCCTATTCAGTCTCTGTAGAGTCAGATATAGTGCCTCAAAATCTGTGAATTGTAAAATCATTACTGTATAGATCACTACAAGAGGTTCCTATAATCATCAGTGTTGCTTTACTACCATTGAGTTATTTAACATATCACTTTTCTCTCCCTAGCATTTCCAGAAAGGTGTTTATCACATTACTGCTATTTAATGCTCCAGTCGGAATGTGTGCATTGATTTCTCTATATTTAAATTAAACATTTGGGCTGCAAAGCAATAAAACATTCCCTAAACCATTGTTTTACTGGTGCAAGGAGGCATATGAAATATTCATTAGTTATTTGCGTTAATCACACTTAATCTGCTCTTAAACATCCCACTGTAATTGTCACAGGTGTTTGTAGATGAGGGTAGCCGGGACAATCAGCTCCTTTGGCCGTAAAGACATCTCTTATCATTATATGGGCTGGTTCAATGGACTGTTGTTGCTTTTAATTTCTTGTTACTGGGAGATGATTTGTGAGATGAAATGCTTCCCACACTGCCAGTGCATGGCACCACACAGAGGAACTGCAACTTGGAGGAACGTGGAGGAACATTTTTCCTGTTTATAGCCAATTCATGTTTTGCCTTTTCCTTCTGGTTTGTGATTTATTCTTCTGTTAACTCTGTTTTCCCAGTGTCATAGGATTTTGTGATTTTAAGAGCTTGGGAATAAATGTTCCACCTGTAGTTACTGTATGACAAGTTTCAATAAACTTAAATGTATTTGCCCAGAGCTTCGTGTATTGTTGTGGTGTTGGTAAAAGGGCTAAATTATAGTTAACCAGTTTGCAGTTGCAGTAACTCAATTAAACATGAGGTGGCGGCACGGCTTGACAGAACAAATACAAAACTGTGTATGTCATGAAAGGCCTTTTAGTGTTTTACCGAGAAATATTTGAAATAAACCTAAGAATTCAATTTAATTCAAATCTATTTGTATAGCGCTTTTCACGATACATATCATTGCAAAGCAGCTTTACACCAAAATAATTACAGTATAGTTTACTGTACAGTTTTACATTAACGTTATATGGTAGTAGCTTATACATGTACATATGGCATAGATGTGAGGTAAAGATCAATTAATGACGTAAATTATATATTATATTGCCGGTAATATTCAGTGAAGGTCTGGATGATAACGTTATTCTACAAAAAAGGAAATTTAAATTTACACGCTAAATTAAGCATATAAACCCTAAAAATACCAGAAACGTTTGAGACGTGCTCATGAATATTAATTACGTAACGTACTGTGACGTAGCCTATTTCGCCCAATCGGCTAAACTCATCTGCTAAAAGGCAGACAGACGAACGTAACAAATTATCGAAGTAAATTTGAACTTTTAATAATTTATTTTGTTTAAATATATGATTTAGCTCCTCATCAAGGTACTGAAAGCGCCGAGTTAATATTCATAATCTAGCAGGAATCGTTATGTAACGCGCAGGTGTGAACGGGAACGCACCCTGGCGTGAAATCACAGCCCCCACATAAAGTTCCGCTTCCGACAAAGACCTCCCACACACACCAAAGTGCAAGCTGTTTCACAATCAACTTTTTGAAGTTTATGACATTTACCCTTTTTCTTAGTGTTCGACAAATAAGTCATTAATCATCATTATAAAACACAGCTCGTGCAGACCAATATGAGCGTCTGTCCGTTATTTAATTGTGACCAAACTTTGCACGCTTACTGTATTAGCCACATTTTATACCCTAAAAAACTGCCTGGTGAATGTAGTTTTTTTTCCCACTGCATGACTGCATTTACACAAATGTGACAGATTTGGATACATACTGACTCATAATAGGCATTTATGGGTCATTTTATAAAATTGAGATTCATACATAATCTGAAAGCTGAATAAATAAGCTTTTCACTGATGCACGGTTAGGATAAGACAATATTTGGCTGAGATACAACTATTTGAAAATATGTAATCTAAAGGTGCCATATTTATCATGGGAAACGTGCTAAACATCTTCACGGAACATGATCTTTGATTTTTGACATAAAATCAGTTATTTTGACAATGCATTATTGTAGGATGTTGCTACAAATATTCCTGTCGGACTTAAGACTGGTTTTGTAGCAGTTGATCAGGCCAGAAATTCACTGCTGTTCTTTAATGTTGCATACTTTGGATGGGAAATGTGATACAGCAGGGTCACCATCAGCTGCTGCCCCATAACTAACACCCCACCGTTACATTCCTAATCACTGTCCCACAGAGACGCCTCATGTGTGACATCCTGCTTTAACCAAATACTTATGTAATCATGCTGATTGTTCACAATGTTGCATTTTTCAAAGCAAAGCATTTATCACAGGACAGGTTGAAGTACTGGTGCTTTTAATCAGGGTTAAGACGAGCACAAACACAACACTGAGATTCTCAGTGGCAAAGCACTTCAACACACCAGCATGGCCAGATCATCACAGGCATATCAAACATTAACCGTCAGCACATCCCGCCAAAACATTTCACAGAAATTAAGACCTGTCAGTAATCTTTAACAGGGATTGTCCCTTAAACAGCAGCAGCTCACAGATCTTCTGGATGCTTAAAGGGATAGTCCAGCTGAAAACAAAAAATACCTTCGTCACTCACTTCAAACCAGTATGAAGTTCTCTTCTGGGAAACACAAAGAAAAGAAGTTAAAATTTTGGAGTTTGCCATTCTCATGTTCCACATAAAGTCACATGGGTTTGAAAATAAATGGTAATGAACAAACAGTTGTGGAGTGAACTATCCCTTAAAAGAATCATTGACAGCACAAAGTAACAACATTTTTTTTTTTTTTTTTAACTAAATATACATTTCAAAACTGTACATGCATACGCATACGCCAAATCCAATTTTTTTGTCTGTTATTGCTTTAAACAGCCAGTCCAAAACAACTTGGTGAACTCAACAATATTCAGCATGAAAGACAGACCAAAAACCTTTGAGATTCAACAACATAATTGCACACAGCAGAACGAGAGCTGAAAAATGATCCAGAACGGCTCAATCTAATGTAAGCATACAACCCTTACACTCAATGTACACTTTAAAAAGAGCAGCATTATTTTATTTGCATTATAGGACCAAGCTAATTTCGTTGCATCCAGTTAGGCTACTTTAATGTCACTTCATGTTGTTACTGGTGTAGAGAAATGAGCATAGAATGCTTCTTGGTCCTTAAAAAGACAAACCAAAGCAACTGCACAAGACCTTGAGTTACTCCAGTTCCCAAACTTCTCCTTCCAACAAGAGATGGTTTGATCTACTTCCTGACATATGTTACTTTTTGTCCATAGCCCTTGGCTAAGAGAGTCATTTCCGATTTTCAACCAGCTTTGTATTGTCAAAATGTCAGCAGTATATTGAATTGAACAATGTATAGTCGTTCTCCATGTTAAATGCACCCAGTTATACCAGTGTATGTCAACAAAAGTCTGTTAGATTGTGCAAAACACATCACCCGGCTGGCAAAAAATGGATTAAGAGTATACATTGTGCATATACGTATTAGTAATGAAACCTTAAAACGAAGCTAGTTGAAAAATTGGTGAAATTGCTCTTTAAGGATGTTCAAAGCAGAAAATAAAGATGATGGTCACATTGTAAAAAAACATGAAGATCTGGCTCGCATTCACAGTTTGTGTCCGTAGGGAATGAATGGGGGAACAAACAGGACTCTTTTTTAAAAATCTTGATATGTCACGACAAAATACATCATATATACACTTTAAAAAAATTGTTAAATTACACAAACCGATGGCATCCATTACGGCCTCTCGCAAAAATGCAAAAAAAAAAAAGTTGTCCCTCATGCACAAATAAGTTAAAGAGTCTGGAGGTGGTTTTGTTGAGTAATTCAGGCACGTCACAGTGTGGTTCTTCTCAGCTTCCTTCGGAGCTGCTGCCCTCTGGGTCGGACCTACTGCCCTCCGGGTCCGGTCTGAGTCCGGAGAAAGGAAGTCTGACGCAGTCTCTAGGAGTGGAATAGCACTCTTGAACTGGAGATTTAATCTGGGGTCTCTGGTACTCTGAGCAACTCCCATTCTTCACGACAGGTTTCCTGATTTTAGGGCTGTCATAGATGTCCTCTGGGTAATTGCCCCGGTCCGTTTTGACGTGGGGCATCTGGCAGCTCCCGGCCAGCCCTCCGATCACTTTCCTACAGTTACTTCCCTCCACCGCTCGAAACGATGGGCTTTTGTTTAGCACAACGCCTGGGACGCTATAGCTGGGATCCAAAAGGAAGGGATCTTTGCGGAAGGCGTGGCGCTCAATGATGGGCGTGGCGTACTCTGGCTCCTGATTGGTCAGTGGCAGGGCGTACTGGATGCCCGTCTGCAGGTGGTCATAGTGAGAAGTAGCCTCGATGTCCTTGTCTTTGGCCTCAGTGTCCATGGGTCTGAACGTCGAGCCTTTTCGGGACACGGTGTCTGTGCCAAGCATGAGAGGCTGCTGGTACTCATCTGGAAAAAAACAAAAGGGAAATAGTAACTTAGTAATAGTTAATCTAAAAAATTTCCCAATCTTCACTGTCAGTGTTATTTTAGTATTATAGTATTTATTATTATTTTGAATTTGATCGGTTTTATATGTTTCAATTTAAGTTTTAGCAATTTCATTGTGTTCTTTCTAAAAGTAATTTCTTTTAAATTTTATATTTAATATTTATATATAGCTTTAATTAAATGGCTGACTTTAATGATTAACAATTTTAGTAATTTAATTTTTATTTCACTATTAAGTATTTATTAGGCAACATTTCTATTTAAGCTTTTAAAGTTAATTATTTATATTGAATTACTGTGATTTTAGATCTAATTATTATATTATTTCAGCTTCATATGAAAACTTCATATATGAAAATAAAAATATTGATGAAATAAAACAAAATAAAAATAAATTGATACTAAACAAACCAAAGATTAAACTACACAAACACTGTATATCTAAAAGAAAAACAGAAACAGAAAATAAAGACGAAATCTAATTCACAACATTATATGTAT
>JAUMHG010000067.1:19215772-19233610 GCA_032359395.1 Enteromius anoplus | reverse complement strand
AAATATAATTCACAAAATTATATTTATATATATATATATATATATATATATATATATATATATATATATGTATAATATTATTTTAAAGATATTTAAATTTATCTTAAATATAAGATATTTTTTCACATACATTCCTGACAGTCTAAAAGAGGAATGACTGACATGAAACAAAAAGCTCCATTTGGACAAATACATTTCAGCATAAATGAAATCAATGAAGTTTCAGTATTTGCTCAAAGGTGCTTCAAGTCGAGCAAAAGCGGACTGCCTGTAATCTGTCTGACGTCTAGCACAAACCTTAAATCATCAATAATTACAGCCCTGGAGGAGTGTAGGGGGAAAAGTGTCAATTAAATTTTAGCAGGCGTTTTCATCTGGCAAGCTTTCAGGCTGTTACATCTATTTCAAAAAGTGACATTCCTTCTTCAGCTCACTGAAGGACCATAAACCGCTTACAAGTCGAACCCCTTTATCAGACAATAAAAAAACTCCCCTCTCTGACTTTAGTTGCATCACAAAAAGAAAGGCTCTGGCTTTAAATCCATATTTCCACATGAACACAATGTCCTAACAGGCAATGACAATAAAACAAAGCGATAAATAACATCTATTCCATGTTTTTGGTCTGACTAGAACAAGCAAACTATGCTACGGGGGACATATTATTGGTCGTTTGGGCTCTATTACTATTTTGGCTTCAGTGTTGGGAAGTACTTAACATTAAATTAATATTAACTACATTTTTAGTGGCTCAGAAAATTTGTTTTAATGTTTTTGAAAGAAATATTTTATGCTCATCAAAACTACATTTATATAAAACAGTAATTCTGTGAAATATCATTACCAATTTAAAATTACTATATATATATTTTAACAGTTATTTTTCTGTGAAAGCAGCGTCTTCGTTGTCACATGATCCTTCAGAAATCATTCAAATATACTGATGTGCTGTTCAAGAAATATTTCATTTTTATTTTAATACTGAAAACAGTTGTGCTGCTAATAATTTTTTGTGTGGAAAAAGTGATATTTGTTATTTGATTAATAGAATGTAAAAGAACAGCATTCAATTTTAAACAGAAATCTATTATAAATTTATAAAATGCCTTTACTGTAACTTTCGGCCAAAAGAACTCCTACATGCAGAGTAAAAGAATTTCTTTAACATGTTAAAGCTATGTTAAAAATCCTTGTAGCTGAACTTTTGGTCAATCTTTACCTGCCATGGCACTGGTTACCAGGTCTAGCTTCTGGATGGGGTCTTTCTCAGAGCTGTATTTGATAGTGAACTCTGTGGACTGGTGCCTTGCAAACGGTTGTTTTATCTGCCTCCAGCAGCCTGTACACAAGAATCATTCAACTGTCAGCCAGTCTGTGAAAGATGGTTTTATCTGTGTGTGAGTTCAGCAGCTAAGTCTTAAATTATATATGTCTAAAAGGGCAAAACACAGTGCATTTGGAAGAAGGGATATGTTATGAAGACTAAAATATTTTGCGCAGACTTGGAGAACGATAAAAGTTAAAAAAAAATTAAAAATTCCGATTATTCAGATACAAGGAAGTCATGTTTTATTCATCCAAAAGTGTGCAATGCATTAAATTATTAAAAAAATTATAACACCCTTAAAAGCAATTAAAAAGTTTATCCAAAAATGAGCATTTTCCTGTTATTTCCTTAAAGCTGTAGGACTCATTTTCTCAACAGAACACAAAAATATTCAAGCAAACAATGAAAAAAATGGCACCAAAAACAAAAGCATCAAAAAAGCAATTACAATACTAACTTATTTGATTTATCTACATGAAAAAGTCATTAATAATAAATGACAACTAACAATATCTGTTATACATACAAAGCTGTCATATGGCTTTAAAAGGACAATTACATTTTTTACCCCCAAACATTCTTCAAAAAATGATCTTTTTTCCGTTAAAGCTGCATATTTGTCCTTCCTAACCCACTGATAGCTTCATTTAAGAAGCTGACTTTATCATATATTAATAACTTTTTGTTAACACTTTACTAAAAGCCTTATATATATATATATATATATATATATATAATGCATTAGGCAAGAAGTTTTAATTATGGCCTGCAATGCACCTTTTAATGCACTGCTCAATCTCAATGAATAACTGTAACCACAGTCAATAAATTATATCACATATCAGTATACTGTTTATTTAATGTATTACAATGCACATCATGAATAACTACAATGCCTTATACCCTTTAATAACCCTTTATAAATGTATCATACACAAGGCTTTAAGTAAAGTATTAGCACTTTTTTCATAAAAAGATATTAAACAATTTCAGATTATATATAGTATATAGCATATGAGCTTCTTCTATGGCGATCTGGTTTATATATATATATATCTATTCTCATTTTATGACAAAGTGCAGTTTGAACATTTTATGAAACCTTGCTGTGTGTTCCACTGAAGAAACAAATCCAGTTTATAACAGCTTTAGTGTTTATAACAGATTCATTAAAAGCGATTGTTTTACCTGTATGTGTCTTCGCAGAGCCATACGTGTTCTCCTTTGTCTTCTTACTGTGAGACAATGAAAGATATCAGTGTCAGAGACACAGGTGGCAAAATCTAGGGTCTCTCACCACCTTCATTGGTCTTAAACAACAGAAGAAGCCTAACAATTCCCTTGAAACTCCTCCATAAGAGCTTTCCATTCATTCATCCTCATTTCCCCACAATCCCTCTGTCCCTGAGCTCTCTCTCTTGGGGGACTAATGCAGCTGGCGCATCTCCTGACACTGACCTTTGACCCTCAACCCCCCTTAATCCCCCGCAGCCCTCAATCTCTTCATTCTTTATGAATCCAAACACCGCGGCAATGTGTTGCTGAGGAATCACAACAGGCCATACAGGGTTTGTTCGTATCAGCTTTTCTTGACACCAGTGGCTGTGGTATCTATTAGGCCAGGCTGGGAACCACCGGAGCATGTTCATAGGCGATGCCAAGACTGTGTCTGCTGCGTTTGATTACAGGACTAAAAACTGAGCTGAGATAAGCTTGCTGAGCTTCAACGAATGTTAACATATGGGACTCTACCTCCCTCACACGTCAGACACAACATGGAGAATACAGATAAAACAGTCTTAACTTTCATCTTTTCATATTTCAAGTCAACATGAAAATAAACACGGATCTATTTACTATGCTTGTACACACTGAAGGTTAGGTAATCGTTACAGAGGTCTTTAACATCTCCAAAAGGCATAAAAGTATGGTAGCAAAAGGACTTTAGGGAAAATATAAACAAATACGGCAACTTAAAAAAAACTAATAAAATTGACTTACTTGTATAGCATTTTAACCAAGCAGATTCCCACAAGGAGCAGGACCACAAGCAAAATGGTTGGCACAATTATTATGACCAGATTCACTGAAAACAAAAAGAAAATTATGAGATAATAAAGTGAAGTTGATGAAGAAAAACAAAGAAAAAAACATTTTTGAACTATGAATTTCCAAAGATGAGAAAAGCCAAACATTTATTTGAGTAATGTACAGGTTATAGAGAGTGTGTGTGTGTGTGTGTGTGTGTGTGTGTGTATTAAGAAAAGGCAAATACTGTACAAATAAAACATGTAAGGTCAAGTAGAAAAGTTGTTTATTATAAAAATGTGTTATTTTAGTGTCACTAATGTACTATTAACATTTATATTTTATCTATTTATTTTTTAATTTACATTTTAATTCAAATGTTGCTAATTTTAGTTTGAGTTATTTTAATATTTTAACAAATTAAAATAAAAGGGGAAATGCTGCCTTGGAGTAATTAAAAATATAATTTTATTAATTATTGTTTTTTTTTTACATTTTATATTTTATTTAGTTTTAGCCAATGTTTAGTTAGTGTTTAGTTGATTATATTTAACCCCTTAGGTTGACAAAATATTAGAAAAAAAAAAACTTTTTAATTAAAATTTAGTGATAGGGAAATATGTGTCCAATTTTTCTTTAACATAATCTGTAACTAATAATATAACTCATTAATAATTAGCTTGTGTTCTTAAAATCATACCAAGATCAGCCTGAGTGGCCACTGGTTTGGTCATGTCACTGTGAATGGACTCTGTTGGCCGGGCCTCCTGTGTCACCGGAGAGGATGAATTCACTGCATAGAGAGAAACAGAGGTTTAGTGAACAGTTAAAATAATAAAAAAAGAGGGTTGTGAAGCCTTTGTATGTCAGACATGCACCTGGGATGGGTTTAACATAAGGACAGCCCAGTAGCTGTAATCTCATAGCGATAATCCGGTGCCACTGTTGAGGTATGACTCGAATACTTCGTGCGACGATGGAGGGATGGAAGGTGTTGCGTGTTTGGTGGAGGCTGTCAGTATTTCCTTCAAAGAGCTGTAGTAAAAAACATTGTGAAAAAAAAAAAAAAAAAAAAAAAAAGATGTATATACAGTTAGAAAATGCTATAATAATAAATATATGATTACTCACATCCAAATGTTTTTGTTTTCATAATATGAGTGTGTACGGAGCATATTTATTATTTAGTTTACATAAATACACATACAAATTGTATGTTTATATATTAAATATATTTATATATAATATAAATACAAACATGTAAATACATGTATTTTTTTTTCAAAATATATACAGAATGTGTCTGTATTAATATATACATAAAATATACGTACAAAATATTTTTTTTGGGATGCGATTAATTGTTAGACAGCACTATATAATTGTAGTATAACCAAATAATATATAATATATACATAATATAATATAATATATACAAATTGCATATATTATGTATTAAATGTAATAAATAAATATCTAAAAATACAATAACAATAATGTATAATTAATTATTTATTAATTATATAAATTTAAATATTTACATTTATAACATTTTTGGCACTACTACTACATATAACCACATCAACAATAATAACAATAATCATTTTTACTGAACATGATTATGTAGTTATCTAAAGACTTACCATTTCATCCGAGGTATTATACTGGACAAATGTTCGCCAGCGACTCCTTTCTTTGTATTCAATCTTGTAGTTTTTTACAAAATATTCAAAGCTTGCGATGGTCAAGCCTGTGGTCAGAATACCTATGAAACAAAAACATGACTATGGGTTATTTCATTAGCAAACTCCCATTTAGTTCACCGACTCTTCACAAACATTTAGCCGCAAATGTCATTCTCCTGAGGACCGTGATGCAAGAGCTCAGTCAGCTGAGGAATGCAACAGCATGTAGGCTAAAGACTTCTCTACAGAGTGCTGCCTGTCATGTCACAGTGGAAAGCCTGCGGCCGGCCTCCTTCGGTTATTAAACGCATTCCTGAAGGAAACACTCAAGTGGCATGTTCCCAGCAGACACATAAAAGACCCTCAAGGCCTGTAATTATTTTCCAATATTAACTACATCACAGGCGTGAGGACACCACCGTGATCATAGGAGCAATTCCAAGTGTGAAGCTGTGTGATGACTTGAAAGGCGAAAAAGGAACTTACTCATCAAAGAGAGAGCCAGGAAAGCTAAAGAATCAAAGCACTATTTATAGACACTGGTGTTCCTTTTTGTGGTTGAAGATGAATATATTGAAAACTAAACAAAACAATTAAGGCAAATTATAAAATACACAATTATGGTTCTGACGGTATGAGCAATTCATAATCCATAATTCTCCCACCTCATACTTGAAAAATTACCACTAGGATGGCACTTGGAGAACCGACATTGGTGAGGAGTTTAATTTATTGTAATTTCCAAGATGGTTTTTATGTTTTTTTAGGGGAAAATTATGAGTTGTCTGGAACACAGAATGACTGGAACATTTTGAGGTCAGAAGTAGAATATTTCAGTATTTCCACTCCAGTATTACCACCAAAACATTACAGATTTCATAATCCTCAATATCACTAGCTTCAACTGAAGTATTATACATGCAGCATATCCAGATACAAATGAAGAGTTTTATTTGCAAAAACAGATTTTTTCATAAAAAAAGAAATATATGTTTTTTTATTATATGTTTTTAGTTGAATCAAATATTTAGTTGAATGTACCTAAATCAAAATAACCCAAATGCAGCTTGATTTAGAGTAATTGGAACACACAATGAAAAAACATGAAACCGTTTAAAAACAAAGTTAATATTATAATATTAACATATTAATTAATAATTATATTAATAATTATGAATATAATATAACAAAATGATATTAACAGTTGCTGTTGGGAATGTTTTTGTCTTAATGTTTTTGAAATACCTTTCTTAAGCTCAGCAAGCATTTATTTGATATAAAAATAGAGTAATATTGTATAATACTGTACACATAATAAATAGTAAAAAAAAATTTTTTTACAATTATTTTAACGGAATAAAACAGAAAATGCTTTGGTAAAAACCTCTTAAATGGTTATGGGTAAATTACGTTAAAATTTACAGGAAACACCGTAAACTGATATTCCCAGAATTCCCTGCATTGTTTGAATTTTATGCTTTTTCTTTGAAATAACTCTTCTTAGTTTTTTCTTATCAGTTATGTTTATTAGGGTTGTAAATGTTTATTGCCTATTTCAGATTAATGAGCCTCCCCATGATGGTGTTTGGTGTTTGTGTGAAACAGATTTCAGCACTTTAATAGGTTGGTATATTAACATTATTTCAGTTAATAAAGTTACAGTGTTTAACTGTAAATTTCTTCTTAAAAATTGTACTTCTTGTTACCATATTTTTTAGGGTCGAATTCCGCCAACCACAGCTGCTGTTTTTTTTTACCGTAAATTTTACAGTGTAGCATACAATTTAATTGTATAACAACTGTTTTATATTTGAATAAATTTGATTGTTATTTATGCTGTCACATGACCCTTCAGAAACCATTTTATTATGCCTATTTGCTGCTCAAGAAACTTTTCTTATCAATATTTTGGGGGACACTGTACTACAGTTACAGAATTATCTGATGATTTGAAAGTTCAAACAGCATTTATTAAAAATGTTTATCTTTTGAAACGCATAGTATTCTCTATGGTCAATTTTGATCAATTTAATGTCTTACCAAATTAAAGTACCGATTGCTTGATTTCTATTTAAAACCAAAAATATAACTGACCCAAAACTTTAATCGCTGCTGTACGTTACAGTGATTTTACAATGTTTTAGGGTGATCCTAATATATAACAGTAACACCAATCACTGCATTCATTTACTACTCTACAGAAATATTAAAAAAGACATGACAAAAGTCTTCTCAGAAACAATGCAGAGTGGTGACCCCACAGATAAAGAGATGCTTTTTCTTTAGATTTACTTAGCCTCACAAACTGACTCCAGCATCACAACCATAACAGAGCTTCCTCTTTGAGACGGCTGGTTTCACTCAGGGTCATCGTGTCCGAAAGCACAGATTCCCTCTGACAGAAGACAAAGTGAGCATTCTCTCGCTCCTTGAGCTGTATGAAATTAGCTCGTCTACACACAGTCGTGCTCAAAATAAACGCATGTCCGGCGTGTTCCTAAATTAAAATGTGCTTTTGTAAGAGGGTCTGTATTTGTGATGAATGGACACAGAGAGGGTCTTTCTGTGCTTTTATGCAATACCAGGAACTGTTCAAAAGATGCGGATACCAGTTAGCGGTCGGGGAGGGGTGAATGCTCATGTGCTCTGAGTGTGTAATGCTCGGCGCTCAGAGCTGATCACGAGAAAGACCTTTTGTGAGGATAATTACACCCTCTGGAACCAACCGTGGGTCTTTCTAATGTGATCGCATGTTTGCTTTAATATAACAGCATTCCATTTCCCCATGAAGTATGGAAAGCCAAATCTTGAGGTCTTAAGAGGACACTCAGAGGCACAATCAGGTGACCCAGAGACTAACAATACGGATGAACAAACATGTCAATATAATCAGGTTATGAAAGTATTACCAGTGATCCTCTTCTTTTCTCCGAGGTCAATCTGGAGCCATTTTGGAAGGTTATTGTTAAGGTCATCCGCAAACACGGGATGGGTGCTGTTAGGAAACCAGTCAACTTCAGATCCGTCAGAAAAAATATTGTGCGATGACAAGCTTGTGGTAGTGCTCACAGGTTGAAGAACGGTCTGTTGGCTGCAATCTGTGAAAGACAGAACATTGTGGTCAGAAACACATTTAAAATAACATTTAATACATACAATTTTAAGTTTTTTTTTCAGAGAAATTAATACTTTGACAGTAAAGACAAATAAAAGCCGTTATTTTTAACTATTTGTTCATCAAGGAATCCGGAAAAATGATTCACACAGCAAAACTGTTTTCAAATGAGCAGCAAATCAACACATTAGACTGATTTCTAAAGGATCAAGTGACTGAAGCCTGGAGTATTGATGCATTACAGGAATAAATTATTTTTTTTAAAACAAAACCTTACATTAATTCGCAATAGCGGTGTATTTTTGATCAAATAAAGAGGTTTGTTCAGCAGATTTCTTTTAAAAACACGTAAAAGCTTTAGAATGTTAGTGTGAGATATATCATGCCACATTAAGGAATTCTAAATTTACCAAAAAAATAGAACATCAAAAGAGAGTAAAGTTACTCCTACTCACGTCTAGTGCTTGCTTTTAATATAATAAAACACATGTGGAGCAAAAACTCAGTTACGTGTACACTTGACTCAACAGGAAGCCCAGGGCTCTTAAAAATACCCACCATGTGTACAGTTAAATGAAGACGTATGTGCTATGAACACAACGATATTACAATAAAAGAGGGGGGAAAGACACCCACATCCTTTAAAGAGAGAAAACTGAGCCAATACATCCTGTTTCTTAGTCCCAATTTGGCTAACACTATCACATTCCACACATTTAGCATATGTAGGCAGAGGAAACTCAGGAAGAAGACAAGGAGAATCTCAGCAGGAGGTCAGAAAAGATCCCCTATTGAAGTTTCTGTACACTCATAAGTACAGTGGGCTACAAAGTTCTCCAAACCCCAGAGATGAAACTTATGTTGTATTTAACCCAAAGTATTTTTCAGATCATAACGTTTTTATTTTATCTATTTTTTTTACCTTTTCCAAATTCTAAAACTGCTTATTTTCAATGTACATGCGTTTGAGTATGTAGTTAGACTTAAAATGCCACAAAATCGCATCTCGACACCTTCAAGGTCTCGTCACATAGGCTACTATTTGTTATTAACATCATCTTGCTAAGGGGTTGATGAGGGAACGATGCTCACTTGATGGTCGTTGCTGGGTGCACGGCTGTGCTTTAAGCTAATTGGATTAATGGGAATCAATTGACACGGATCGAATGATGTCCACACATCTATCAGCTCCTGTCATCAGAAACGTATCCACTACATCACCAATGCACACTGAATACAAATCCAATTCTGACCAGAAAAGATTAGGGGCATAACGATCAGCAAAGGCACTTCCACAAATCTATAAAAACAACTGACTGAAGCTTGTGCGTATCACTAAAGCAAATTGGGAACAGTCTATCTATGCAGGTTGTCATTGGGTAACCACAAACAATAATTCTATGGTACTGCTGTGAAAATCTGATTTTGAAACCTTTATTTTTAAAAGTGTAATGTTAATAGGGAAATGGACTTTCTACTTGCACACCCAATGGAAATGAGGAAACAGGTGCCTCGGAGTCTGAACTCACTTGACTTTAGAATTCTGTACAAATGGTGAACCCCCAATTTGAATTGGTTGAATTGCACAACACAACAGAGAAACTAAATTTCCTTATTCCTAATTATTGTGATTAAACTTTATAATATAAACATACATATACATGCATTATGCATAAGCATCTGATGAATCTCCTGTTTAAACAAATCACTTGAATGAACAACTCAATGACTCACTCATTAAATATATATACGTATATATATATATATGTGCAGGTAGATGGGTATACGTTTTTTGGTAAACTTTTGGAGCAAGTGTTTGAATTATCAGCTTCTGCAGAGCTGCATGTAGCGGGTCGGCACAGGTAAATGGCAGCCAGTCTGTGCTAGACTCAAACAGCCACAGAAAAACAAACTAAGGTGATAAGATATTCCCACGCCTTCGATTCACACTGATAAAGAGCAAACAGTGCTTCTCATATACAAACTGGTTAAAGAAAACCTGTTGGGCCAGCACAAGGGGATTAAACTACTTCCTTTTTTGTCATAGGTGCAAATATACCAGTCAAACAACACTGTAAAACACAGCGGCAGCAGGAAAAACAGAAGGTGCTGAAAATCTCGTCAACACGCTTCAGTAAATGATAGGATTAATCCTACAGCAATATGTGTGCTCAATTCACATCACCACTGAACCAGAAAACAAAAGTGCTTACCGTTTGTCACAAATGTGAAGAGGGTTTCAGACAACGAGCCACTGAAAGACAAAGAAAAACAGATATCAGTGAGTGTTTTAGACACAAAAGATCATTATAACAGTGATTAATTAAGGCCCTGTCATGTGAAAGGGAGCCAAAAGGGAGATTCCCATTGTCAACCCCGTCAAGTTGCCAAATTCAGACGACCTCCCTCACTGCATCCCGCATCTCCCCTTCTGACAGGAGTACCGGGGTACAGCTGGGCTGGTGAAAAGAGCAGTGTGCTGGTAATTAGAGAGGAACAGGCTGGGAAATTGCATCTCTGTCAGGCATTACTTAAAAACCTGCCATTATCACAGGCTTCCAGGATGTGATTACTTTTTCATTACTTTATGGCAGTCGAGCAAACCATTTCAGAGTTCAGGGTACAAAGTGGTTTACGACAGCGTGAACAAAAACGAAATAGGATACGGCGAGTGGTCTGCCAACAACAACAAAATAATAGATACATGTCTGAAGCCTGGGAATAGAAGCAATAAACTGCCGGTGACAGAAATATAATCTAGTAAAATCAAAAGGAAAAATTAATCAAGTGCCAGACTGAAATAACCATATAAGTGCACGCAATAAAACATACGGAAAGTATGAGATCAAAAAGCAAGCAATGTAATTACAGGAACAGATATTGATTGTAGTTATTCAGTTAGGTTAAAGCAGACCCTGAGGACTGTTACATCATCAACATAATCTCCTTAGTGGAGATGATGGATTTAGTTTGACTAATCAATTGGATCGTAAAATACTTAATAATATTTTGCATTAATATTTTTAAGTGCTAGGACAAGCAACACTCTTACTTTTTCTGTTATCACAAATAGGGAAAACTTGTTTACGATTAACTATGAATTTTCTCTCAAATTCTTAATTTGCTGCTTATTAATAGTTAGTAAGCTTTGGGTATTGAGTAGCATAAGGGATGTAGAATAAGTTCGTATAGAATAAGGCATATTCTATATTCCATTATATTCTAGTAATAGGCATGCTAGTAGGTAACTAGTTAAGAGACCCTAAAAGTAAAGTGTTACCTTATCTCTTTAATTCTCATACAATTTAATGCATTTAAATCAATAAGTGTGTGAATAAAAAAAATAATAGAACAACACATTAAAACGCATTCTGAACACCTAATAACTGTGTAGCAATGCACTTTTAAACAGGAACAGGTAAAGACCCTTTTGTAACGCTTTTTGAAGCTCAATGTACAGCTTTTTAGTCACTTTTCTACGTGAAGGGTCCTCTGTTGTTTTAAATAAGAAACCATTAGCATCAGTATGTCGACGTGATAATTTTACATTTTTATTGACATAATTAATAGATGTATTGGGTAAAAACAATGGCATTATTGCATATATGTAGGGGTGTGGTTTTTCAATGTAAAACATAAATTAAATTAAATTATATTTTAGCATGTAACCCAAGCCCTGCCCCTAAACCTACCATCTGTCAATAAAACACAACATATAACAGGCAGATACAACCACCGTTATCATTTAAGGAACAGACGCGGTCACCGTCTCCGTCTTCCGTGTACTTCACGTATACTTCCTGTGCGCTGTGCGTGATCTCAAAAAATGCTGCTACAAGAATCCTTACGTCAACATTGGTTTTGAAATGCTATTGGCTCTTGTGTATCTCGTGACCGATTTGCCTCATGCTACGGGACGGGGTATATTTTCTGAATGAGACGTGAGCGTGTTAACGGAGCTGGACCATTTTTAGTGGTTAAACCATGTGTTTTATTCTCTTCTTCACGTAAAGACTTTGTATGGCTTCAGAAGACTTGGAATGTGATGCGACTTGTTTGTAATGTATTTATACAGTTTGCTTATGATTAGTTTTTCCAATAAATACCTGTGACTGCATTTGCCTGTGTGTTTATATTGTTCAGAGGTGTGTAGGTTGAGGGTAGGGGTGGGGTTTGGTGCTCCAATAAAAGTACAAAATTATATAATAAATTTATATATGCATGCAAACCATTACATTAGGCCAAACAACTGAAAACAATGGAGGACCCTTCACATCAAAAAGTAACCAAAAAGGGCTACCTTGAGCTTCAAAAAGCGACGCAAAAGGGTCTTGTCCAAGCGTCAAAAAGTGACAAGATGGAGTGAAACTGTGTTGATTGAGAAAACCCTGTAACTTGCGAAACTGAAACCCCTGAACTACTGGACGAAAATTAAAACCACACATTACAACGTTTTGGATTTGCACGCTGACTGAGAACTGTTTGAGAGCCAAACCATGTCAATGAAAGAAGGGTACTAATAAATGCCTAGCAATGCCCTACTAAACACTCAAAATAAGCACACTGCATCATAAAAAAACATCTGTAGACCCCAATAATCGTATAGCAACTCCCTAGCAACAACAAAGCAACACAGCGCACTAAAATCTAGTCAGAGCACACAGTAATCTTAATTTCTAGCTGCTTTTCTAGCCTGGTGTACTGATGCATGCACCTGACACATTAAGGGAGGTGGCAACTAGGTCTGACTTCCCTTCTCTTCTCCTCCTCATTCCCTGTTTTCTCCATCTGCTATTCCTATCAATAACTGTTCGAAAAAAAGAGAGAAAATGATCTTAATCTGCATTTGTTCTGTTAAGCTTCACCAGGTTTTAAATGGATCAAAGTATCTCTGGCTCTAGAGAGCTGCCTATTGTTCTCCTAATAAATCACTCCTCAACGGACATGTCAAGCACTCCTCAGAGACCGTAATGAGAGGCAATCTTGATTTCTTTCTCAACCTGCACCCCTGTGTCCATGAAGACAAACCTGTGAAACCGCAACAGTCCAGACAGAGTGCCCCTGACATTAAGTATTACCTGAACCATCCATCATGCAAAAGAAGGCAGAAATTACACTTAATAACAACTGCTGTAGTCCTGGAGAACCTACCAAGGTCACATTCAATCACAGCCGTTAGATGAAGTGCTATGACTTGTTATGACTTGTCAGGGGAACTTGTAAGACAGACTTTTTCAGCCTAACCGTTTTATCTGGCAAACTAACAATAAACGCACATGTTGACAGATATCCACTTGAGATGGAAGTCATTGAAGGAACATAGACATAAACTGTGAACGCATAAACATCAACTTTTTATTCCTGTCCCGGAAAAGCCCACATGCTAATGTCACATAGGAATATAAAAGCATTGTGTAACATAGATAAAATCTGAGGCTTCAAGCTTCTATCACAGAGAAAGACCACAGAAACCACTGCAGTAACTCACTCTTTTGACTGGATGCCGTTGGCTCTGACCGCAGGGTAATGACTGAGCCCTCGGCGCACATCCACTGTGATTGGTCCTCCAAACTGGTCCATGATGACCCCAGCATGCACTGCTGCTTTACACAAAACTGATGTCTGAAATAGAAAATACAGACAGCACTCAGACACAACAATGAAGGGACAGACAGAGATTGGCTTTCAAGACATAACAAGTGTTTTATGTTTTACTCCCACACAATAATTGGAGGATTTTTTTAATATTATGTAATGATTCTGTGGTTAATTATGTATTATATCATCTTCTTTATGATCAGCCCATAGCATGCCTAAAATAAACCTGACACAAAAAAACTAAAACTTTTTGCCAATAATTTCATGTTGTGAGCACAGTCTCAGTCATGTAGCAGAGGCATTCAATTTAGTTTGCTCTGGTATTTCATAATTACCAAGACAGACCTCCACTGAACATAAAGCATGCATGTTTTTAGTAACAACATGGATTCCTTTTACATTTCTGATGGAGAGGGCTTTATAACTTCATTCAGAGGCAACAATTATAAAAATTGTGGCAGCCAGTGGAAATACTTAGCATTCCTTAGCTACCAACGCTAATGCTAGTACTTTGTCACATAAAATGCCTTAGCATGAATAACCTTTCTAAGTCCCTTTTTTTATCTAAGAGGCCAGGTAACAGTCATAATGGTATTTAAACACTACAGTCTTCTTATTTAACATTTCAATAATCTGAATTGTGTTGGATAACACCAAGCTTTGACCGTGAGAGTCGTCAAAATTTCCTAATATGTGACCCTGGACAACAATTAATTTTCGGAAATCGAGATTTATGCATGATCCGAAAGCTGAGTAAAAAAGCTTCCTATTGATGTATGATGTGGATGGATAGGGCAATACAGAAAAACCTAAATGCGAAATGAGAAAACCACCTTTAAAGTTGTCCAAATTAATATCTTAGCAATGCATATTACTAATCAAAAACTAAGCATTAATATATCTTTGGTAAGAAATTGACTAAATACCTTTATGAAACATGATCTTTACTTACTAACCTAAGGATTTTGGGCAAAAAAGAAAAATCAATCATTTTGACCCATACAGTGTATTTTTGGCTATTGCTACAAATACACCCCAGTGACTTAAGACTGGTTTTGTGGTCCAGGGTCACATATTATATAGGGTCGTTTTAAACTAGCTCATCTGCAACATGCCAAAAACGTTCTTCCTAAAGAAAGTTGATTATTGAAATTAATGATTAACTCATCTGTGCATAGTTCGAACATTAACCAGACAGGTTTTCCCAAAATACCCTTTTAAACCAAATCTTAAAACTGAAAACTATGCACAAAAAATACTTCCAGAAGCTAGCTCACTCAAAAAGATTGAGCAAAATGACTATGGCAGGAAGACTTTATAAAAGCGTGTATGGTCTTTGGGGTGGTTCGTTGTTTTACATTGAGCCCGTTAGCCAGCTGCAAATCATTACTGTGATGAGGTAACAGAAGACGAATTGTGTGTTATCAGCAGAAACAGCTGCTCTTCATTCAGACAGAGAAGCTTCATTAACCTGAACATGTCTCCTCCAGTAAGGGTCATAAATACAGCCCTATCCAACAACTGCAGTCGCTTCATTCAGTCTTTCAAAGTACTTATGAACCTAGAATTGAGTATAAGGTGGCAAGATAATAATATTGTGTGTGTGTGTGAGTGTCGGAGTGACTGCTGAATGGCTTTGGAGGGCAGATCCACACCCTCACTGCAGTGGCATTATCTGTCTGTAATCCCAGAGTCCACTGCTCCACCCCATTTACACAAAAGCCAATGCGAAGTAATCAATCGCCCTAGCTCTTTCTAAAGCCCTCCACACTCGCATATCAAAGCAGACAGCACCAGGGTGGAAATGCGCCCCCTTGTCCTCCATTGTGGGTTAAGACCCTGTTGTGTGAGTGTTGAGCCTGGAGCCGTGTATCTGTTGTCTTTCTTGAAAACCTGTGATCCGTGATGGGGGTTAGGACAACTTAAAGCAGAAAGCGTTCCTCCTACCATCACTTTAGTCTGTGGAAATGTATCACTAGTAAAATACAATACAGAGAGATAGTAACGCTCTGATACACTGGATTTTTCCCACAACCAGAAGGGGTATTTTCCAGTTTTATATCTTGTAGATCAATAAATATTTCTCATTATCTCAGTATTAAAAATGGTGCTGCATAAAATTTTAAATAAAACATTTTAAAGATTAAAAAGTAAATATGTTTAAGAGCATTTACTTTTTATTTTATATTACGTAAATAATACTCCTGATCAAATGACAGTGTCTTAATTACTACAAACTATTACTATAAACACAATACATATTTTTCAGATCATAACTACTTTACATTAGTGTGGTTAAAATCACATTCAAAATAAAAGTTTAGATAAAAGTAAATACACACATACAGTATATATTTTGAAAATAGTTCTATGCATATATTTGTATTCATATAATAACTATTATATAAACTATTGTAAATATATAGACTTTATTTAAATATAAGTACACAAATACTATGTAAACATAAACCATTATTTAAGTTTGATGTTATTTTGACTACTTTCTATTTATATTATTTGTCTTTATCTTTTATTAGGGTTTTTTCTTTGATCACTGAAATTCTAAAACCAAATTTAAAAACTTTAAAATTAATTTAAACTTATGTTTTAAAGTCCAAAAGTGAACTTTGTTTACTTTTTGTACAATTTTCTTACTTGATGCACAAAATGCTCTTTAGAATTTAATTCTCAAATCCTGCAGATAATAGAACAACTACATTAAATTACAAAGCTGCTTATGGAATGATGAGTGAAATGATGAGTTGTCCTTCTCACAGTTATCAGTAGGGTTTACTCTACTTTTGGTTTTTAAGAGGTTGAGCTATGCTCATGCAACAAACATCTGATTCACATGACAAGAACCTTTAAATTAGCCTCACAAAATCAATGTCGTGACACACATAAAGTTTGGCCGGCTTAGCTTTCACAAACAGGAAGAGATTTTTCCACAATGCTAAGCCTAAAGAAAGGCTCTTAACTTCTGGAGTTATAACTCAAAGCACAAGCACATGACTCTCTCCACATCAAACTGTCCATTGCTGCTCGGCCAATAACCCAAATCTCCGGCCCCGATTCGCTGGAGAGGTATGCACAATTACATAAACTCCTTTCATTCAGAGTTCACTGCCCACAAAGTGACCAGGGAGAACAATGGAGGCAGCACAAATGCTCTGTCACCGCGTATCCTCAGGCCATCCACATACACACAAACACAAACCCTGTCACAACAAATGGCCGTCAGACAATGGGACAAGCCATTAACGCATTCCACCCCCGACCGCTGGCCCGCTTAACATTCCCCGTGAAGGCCCTAGAGGCCTGAGCACCTGTGAGAAAATCTGCTTAGAGAAGCAGCTTTTCCTGGCCGAGCCGCTGCATCTGAAACCTGTTCGGAAGCTCCCTGCCGAGCATCTGCTTGGCTGCACGTCGGCCTTGTAAATAAACCAACAGCTTGCCTAATGTTCTTCTGCGGAATAAGCCGCAGCATGCCAGGCACACCTGAGGAAAACAATGAGACGCAACTCACATGTCTGTAGCCCAGGGAAATGTCCCCAGACACGTCTCCCGTCACTGCTGCACATCCGGCCGGACAGTACTTCCTACACGGGACGAGAACAAAGACAAATATCTGCTTACAGCACATCAGTTAATTATAGCCAACGGCCCTGGAAAGAAAAAGCTGAGTAAGAGACAAAATTTATAAGCAATGACGGTATGAGATATAGTCTGGAAAACTGTGACTATTACCTAGCGTTACTTTTTTATTATGTAATGTCTTGTGGCTTGGATGTATTTCAATAGAACAGCTGTAAAGAAGTCTTGTCAATATATATTAAATATCCTCAATATATGCACTAAATATACTGCTATATACAGTATGGCACAAAATATAATTTAATGCACAATAAATATGAAAGCTGTGCATACTAGAAAACAGGTGTATTAGTATTTGATCAAATTAAATGTATCATATACTGAATATTAATGGCCATTGTCACTCCCTCGCATACAGGCTTTCGGTCTCAAAACATGTCTTTTAAAATATAAAACACTATATTGTTTTCTGTGAATAAGTAAGTGAAATG
>JAUMHG010000067.1:19144257-19156525 GCA_032359395.1 Enteromius anoplus | reverse complement strand
TTAGCAGCAAATAAAGAAGTGTTTTGGAAAAGTCAGCCTTGGATGGTATTTATTGATTGATTAAAACTTAATAAAAAATAGATTTGAGCCATTTCAAAGCCTGAAAGCCTTGTACCGAACGGTTCAATACGCTTACGCATATCATTACACCCCTAATATATATATATATATATATATATGTATATATAATATAAAATATGTTAGTATACATATATAAATGTATATAATGTAATATTTTCTAAATATATGCTGCATGTGTGTGTCTTTATATACATGATAAATATACACAGTGCACACATACAAATTTTTACTTTGAATGCTATTAATCACAATTAATCATTTGCCGCTCTAATAATTTTAAATGTAATATTGGATTAATGTTAGGTTTGAATATACTGCAGTTTTATAAGTTAACATGCAAGTTGTTTTACACTCTCCTATTCAAAAGTTTTGGGTTTGTAATTTTTATTTTTAAAGTTACTTATGTCCACCAAGGCTGCATTTGTTTGATCAAAAAAACTGTAAAAACATCAATATTGTGGAAAAATATTAAGATTTAGAATAAATAAATCTTTTTGTAATATAGTTTAAAATGCAATTTATTAACATCACTTCAGTCTTGACTGTCACATGATCCTTCAGAAATCATTCTATTCAGAAATTGTTTGCCGATTTGAAACATTTATTATTATTAATGTTGAAAACATTGGAAAGTTTAAAAGAACAGCATTTATTTGAAAAATAGAAATATTTTAGTTTTAATTTGCTTAAAGGAAAACTCCACCGTTTTTCCATTCTCCACTATGTTCTTCCAGCAGCTTAGACGAGTTGATGCTGTACGTATCTGTGCGTAGAAACCGCCAAACACTTCCACGTTTTCCCTATTTAAAGATGGTTACATGGCTAGACTGGCGCCGCGCGTTAGAGCAATTAAGTATGTATCAGCTCATTAAGGGAAGAACATGAAAAACTGTGGCGCTTTTTTTAACAAAGGTAATAATTTGTTAAAAATAAAACAAATCTTACAGACCCAAAACTATTTAAATGGAAATATAACTTTTTCTAGGTTATTTTAAATTCAAGTTTAAATACGTTGGTATTTTTACAACAAGGTGACATCGAAATTAGATTTCTAACCTTAATTAATGTAAATGAGATCATTTTCATTTCAAATCGGTCTTTTATGTTTACAATCATGAATTGCAGTCAGCCCCAGTCCATGATCTCTTTGGTCTGGTGTTTTTCAACTAACCCTGAATATACGTTGTGCACCTCAGCTGCAGGATGAGGAGCGACGACGGAAACAGCAGTTGGAGGAAATCCGTAAGCGTGAGGCAGAAGAGCGAGCCAAGCAGGAGGAGGAGAGACGCTGGAGAGAGGAGGAGAGAGCCCGACGAGAGACCGAGGAGAAGGTATTGAGATCATAACGGACCAGCGACAACTAGTAATAACAAGTAGTAAAATGCAATAAAAATAATTTATATAACAATGGATTTAGAGTCAAGAAATACGTTTTGTGTGTGAAATGCAGATTGCAGATACGTTTTAGTTCACATCTTATGAGATGCAGATTATCTTTTCCTTTTTTGCACACTCAACCAGGCCTTAAATGCAAGTCACGACAACAGCAGATTGGCCTGTTCTCTTGCTATTGGTTAGTCAGGTTAATTATAGTGAGATCTACTTCCTTTTCTTTCAGAGCAGATTCCTAAATTGAAATACTTCTACCTATATACAGTAAAATTGGCATCATTTCCTGATAGAGACGTATGTGATCAGCCTTGTTTTTTTTTCATGCTAACGCCAAGCTTTTTCAAGGTTTCACCCGATTTCCGTGTGGATGGTTCCTCACGACCTTGTAAGTGGGTGTGATTGGAGACAGCAGCTGATATTTAATGTGTCAGACTGTACGAGATCACATCCCCTTGTGCTTAATTTAAAATAATGTGTATCTATGTTTATAGACAGTACTGTATGTGCTGATAATAATTAGGTTAAAAGCAGTTCTGGAGTTAGTAAGGAACCGTCAGAGGCTAAATTAAGTTTGTTTGACGCCCATGTGTTACACTGTTGGAATGCCTCAGCATCAATTTACCAGTGGTCTGAATTTACATTCATACGTCTAAAATGTGACCAAAACATTGTCCCACTATGTGACCATCCAGTTTTATTTGTGTCTGTGTGCGTCATTTTCAGACCACTGGTAATTTCGGAACCCAGTTGTGATGTCCAACTGCATGTCTTCACAACATCTCCTCTCTTGTGTTTGTGATGTATCCCCCATCCCCTTTTAAGAAACGCATGAGAGTCACATGTCAGATCTTTACACGACACTCCAGCATTTTGTTGGGAGACCATTGCCATTCCATACAACATTTCTTGGAAGTGCTGTTGGAAATGGGCCCGCCTTGGTTTTTGTGGAGGCCGTCCCAGATTGAACTAGCTCATGTGTGTTTTGCCTCCACATGCTCTCATAAGAGACCTTCCCACCACCACATACTAACCCTGGGGATCCATACACGGAGACCAGAGCAGCCAGCCACTGGGTGTTTTTTCTCCAAAGCTTAACCACCAAATGCCAACCAGACTCGTAACAGTAACATACGCTCCAGGCTTTTTTATTCCTGTTAGGTCCAAGGGTATTTGTCAACTGTAGTGACTTGTTCCTCTTTAGCACCATCTGGTGTGCTTACACAGTCTGCACTGCAAGCAATGCAACACCACTAGTTCGCTTTCATTAAAGGTTTATTCAGCGGAGTTTAAGTGTTTAGTAAACTAGCATTTCTGCATGTAATCTGTAAATATTACTTTTTGACACACTGCCACTGTTTGTGGTTTTCTTTTTATAAACAAGTGGATTCTTACAATACTAATATATTAAATAATATTAATAAATAATACTTTTAATGATACTTAAAAATGTTATTCTTTTTAAATTAAAACAATTGAATTGATTTCAACATTCAACAATTACAGAAATTTCAACAAAGTTGAATTGAATTGAATTGAACTCACCTATGAATTGAACAGCAAAACAAAACAGACCCTTTTCCTGCCACTCAAAATTGACATGTCCTATAGAAATGACTGTGAAACAATTCATGTAATTATATAAATACAGTTCACCCATGAATTCATATATTTTATAAATTGTAATAAAGTGTGAATTTAACATTTAGTCAATTTTGAAGTTTTATTAAACTCACTTTATCAAACATTTAGATTGCTCACCTTTCTGGTATTAACTATTTCGGATGAACTCACCTTCGAATTGAACAGTTAAACAAAAGAAAGTTCATCTCACTCAAAACTGACACTTCCCATTGAAACGATTGGACCATGTAAAATATCAATTCATATAATTATATTATATTTATTAATCAATTATAATAAAATAAAATGTTGTAATTATTTAAATGTTTCATGAATGCAAAAAAGCTAAACGATTGTTTGTTTTAAATGTCAATCAGCCTGACATTTCCGGCCCAGAATCAGCTGCAAAGTTGACCAAATTTGCGAAAACCACTATAATCGACAAGACTCTCTATGCTGCTATCAGCACTTGAGTATATTTCCATCTAATTTACTGCATTGCTTGCTTGCAGCGTAGCTGTGTTAAATCAAATCAATGGCTTACTTTCCCCGACATGCAGGAGTCAGTATTAGCTGCTGGATTCACTCAGAAACACATTACATCATACTAGCAAACACATTTCTTCTACTACAATGTAGCTTTACTACATTGGTGCATCCATTAGCCAGAGGACCGTTAGCTTCGACCCAGGGCTCGCAGTGGCGCGGGCTAACCTAGGCAGCTCTAACCAGCTCTTCCCATGTTCCCCCCTTCAGAGGAGACAGGAGGAAGAGTACTACACCCGCCTGGAGGCAGAGAGGCGCCGGCAGCACGAGGAAGCCGAGCGCAAGCTGCTGACGCCAGACGAGCCTGGTCTGTACAGACCCCCCCTACCCCGGGACTACCAGCCCCCTTCTCCCACAAGCACCCCTGCCACTAACAACAACAGCGCCCCTCCACCCCCGCCTCAGAGAAACACCTCCTACCTCAAAACCCAGGTGGCCTCCCCCGACACCGTATACACTGCCAAGTTTGTCTCATACAATGACGAGGAGGAGGAGGATGAGGAGGACGCGGGCCTAACAGGTCAGGTTAAGCTCTCGGCCACCCGGAAGTCCTACGGTGACCTTCCGTCCGCCCCAAAGCCCCAGCCGATGCCTACCGCGCGCAAGCCCCGTCCTGTCTCAGATGGCATCTTTCTGTCCAACTCATTCCAGCTGCCCGCAGCGGCCAATGCCAACAGTACTGCTCCCAAGGCAGGGCAGGCCCCTCTCCCTCCCGCCAAACCCAGCTTCATGTCATCGCCCAACTCGAAAGGTAGAGACGTTGAGGAGAGAAAAGGGCCTCAAAATCTCAGCCCGCTCATCCTCCATTTGTTATTGGTTCATTCGTTTTCATGCTTTGGCTTTTTTTTGGTGTTCGTTAGTTCCTTTTCCTGTTTTCCATTGGAGACCCAACGCTCTCCGTTTTTCCACATTCCCTCTACCTTTCTATCTGTAAAAATTCCGTAGTATCAAAGCCAATCGGTCAAATCATATGTTTTGGTTTCTCTCTTTTTTTTTTTATCATTTTATCCTTCTTTTTACTGGGAGTCTTCTAGGTTCAGGTTGAGCTCAACTGACTGCAGTTGTTCGATTAACTGACAATGTTGGCTACCGTTTCAATGTTTGGGCTCATTAAGGATTTAAAAAAATATAAATAAATAAAATATATATATTTTTAAAAATGCTTTTATTCCAGTTGATCAAAAATGGCAAAGATAGATGTCGTATTACAAAAGGTTTCTATTTTAAATAATAAATGCTGTTCAAGAAAAATATTGTGCATTTTGTCAACATTTATCATCCAAAATATTTGAGTGCAAAATCTGAAGGATTTCTGAAATGTAGCTTTATCATTACAAATATATTTTTTTAAATACAAAACATTTTTAAATGTATTCAAACAGAAAATATTTCTTAATAATATTTCAAATATTTTTTTTGCTCTAGCTTTGATCAAATACAGCCCTGATGAATATGACAGACGTTTAAAAATTAAATTAAAACATTAAATAAAAACCTTAATGGCCCCAAACATTTAAATGGTATTGTGTACATGTTAAAAGGAAATATACTTTTTTTTATGTATTAAGGCTTGTGTGTTAAAATAATTTGCTGACCTTGTCTGGGTATAAAGTTACATCCAACTTTGTTGTCATGGTGACATAACTGCTGTAAAAAGCCTATAAACTTAACAAATAAAATATTTATCCAAGAATAGGAAAGTGACATAACTTCTTTATAGTTTGCCAGACTGTTGCCTTAAGCCATAAGAACACAATTTTAAGCTTAATTTAAATGCAATGTATTATTATTCATATTTATTTATTTATTTTAGTTAAAAGGTATCAAACTCATTTTATGCAACAATTGCTATCGATTGAGCTTAACTTGTAATGAACCTGGAAAATTCCTTTTAAATGGTAATTAGATTTTTGTTTGTTTGTTTTCCGATCACCTATTCTCCCCGATTCCTCTTCCTCGAATCATCCTAGCGCCGTACAAGCAGTCAGTAGACCTCGTGATTCGCTGTGTGGTCCAAAATCAGTCCAAGTACTGTTGGTGTTGCCAGCCGTTTCATGTGTGTGTCATCTGCTTTGGGGTAGGCCGGCCCTCAGCAGCCAGACGCCTGCCCGTCCATTATCAGCTCAGGGAACGAGACACTGGCTTCTTGTCACCTCTCCTCAGTCCTGTTTTCACTTGGCGAAGGGGAAAAGATCTGTCGGATGAGGCGCTTTTTTGTGCTTGACTGTTTAAAAGGATGAATGTGTTAAAAATCTGAATGTGTTGTACAGCACAGGGACATTAGCAGTATTAGTATGTTAGGGGTTTGCCTCCCTCAAGTGTTCATTTTACATCAGTGAAAGTCATAACTGTGTGAAACAATTCGATTTTTAACAAGACGTTTTAACTATATTTGTAATATTTTAAATCATTTTTTTCACAATCAAACTGTATTAAAGAAAATATGCAAAATGATTATAATTTATAATATTTTATAACTATTGCATTTTGACTAGTATGAATAAATATATATGAAAGCTATTTAAATAATTACTTTATTTATATTTTTATTTGAATCACCAAGCACTTTTTTTAACTTATGCAACATATCAGATGTCAGACTTTTACACAGTCATGTGCAAAAAAGCAGTTCAACCCTATTTCACAAAGATGCCCAGTGTATCTGACCTTGCATGTAATCTGCACAAAGCTTCCCCCACTTAATGTCATCGGGGCCTGTTGTGATTGAAAATGCATTTACGCTTACCGAGGAACTAACTTTGCATTAATCGACCAATCAAAAGCACGGCATTCCTCCATGCTCAGACTGACTTTAGCTTTTCAAGCCATGAATCACCCGCTGCAATCGCTGCTGCTTTGCTTAATGCGTCTCTTACCAAATCAACATCATTATTCCTGTCTACAACACTGCTGAACCCTGTCATGGACCCAAACCCAGTTCATTCCAACACCCTCTCAACAAAACACTAGTGCTGTGTCACCAGTCTAGCGCACTGTAGATATTTCATACACACCCTTTGCTTTTTATCTTTACATTTAGACTTGGTTCCAAAACCTAGTAAGCTGTCTACTTAGGGAACTGTTGTAAGGCAACATCTATTTGACAAGTATAGAATATAATCCAAGATGTTGGACAAGTCTAGATAAATGTTAATATAATATATATACACACACACACATTTTTTTTAATATAGTTTTATTATATTTTGGTAATTTTGGTAAAAAAAATTAAAAGAAAAGAAAAGAAATTGGTCAATTATGCATGATATAAATAGTGTATTGGATCACGCTATTGCTGACAGTAGCACCTCAAACCACTCACTTTTGAGTCTCTGTCTCACTTAATATGCCACTTTAAAAGGCAACTCACTAGGTTATGGAACACAGCCCTAGCATTGACAATATTCATTTTGTTTGGTTTCAGCTTTGTTGTAGTTTTCACTTTGATCTTCTGTCTGTCTGCGGTCTTGCTCTTTGGTTTGTCTTTATGTGTGTTCGGCATCATCATCTGCTTGGCTCCCCCCAACCTCCCCTGCCTCCTCTCACATCGGGCTGCATGGAATCATGGGATTCCACAGCCCCTCCCATCACCTTCTCTGAGAAGGTGCATCAATCTGCTGGAAACCACCAAGACTCTGAGCAAAAAGGATCACAAGCTGTGGACTTTTAGTCCAAGTTTATTTTCTGCTTTAATTGGTAAATAATACAAAAAAATTAAATAAAAATGTTTTGGGCATTGCAGGATTTAAGAAACGTTAAAAAAAATTATATATATATATATATATGTATATATTTATATATATATACAGCCAATACTATAAAGCGGATCAGTCATGGCATTAGTTTGTAGGCTACTGCGCCGTGAGTTCTCATGGGAATTTTTAATGGGTTTTTAGAAAGCGTTTGAATTTGAGAATTTGAGTAAATTAAGGTGTTTGGTCAACATTTACTTATTTTAAAATAAAAATTATTTTAACAACATTTTTACACAATCATTCCTCAAATGGAGACACGTCCTCTCAAGAAAGATAAAAAATTTACCTTTTATTTACTTTAGGGGTACAGAAGCTTGTCACTAGCGCAGTTATACACTAATTTACTCCTAAATAGCTAATATATATTACATGATGATAATTATTTTCAAATGTACAATTTCCTAAAGGATACGGTTTAATTGAGGATAAAGCATGCTGAAATGAAATACTGAAATGCTTAAATATATATATATTACTCTATGTAACTAGTGTTATATTTCAACTACTTTCAAAATTTCAGCAAATATCAACAATATTGTACACTTCAGGATAATATTATACAATAAAAGTTGAAGCAAACAAAGAAAAACTAAAATTATTTTTTTGAGGTCTGATTGGAAATTTTAATAGAGAAATGTCTCTTAGTTATGTGAACCACGGATCTTGGTTTGCTCAGAAATCCAAAACTGCTGTTAAAAACCCTTAAATGTTCCTCAGGGGGATCAGTCCCTCTTCCAGATTTTATGAAAACAAACCGAATAGCTTGATTCAAACATGCAAACAAATATAAAACATTGCTTTGTATTTTGTATTGTATTCCAAACCACATTATGAAACACATTTGGTCTCGAAAACAAAAACTTAAGCCTCTAGTTGAGTGTTTTCTTTCTTTCTTAACCACCAGCTTCCCTGTTTTGCTCTTGAGGTACTTGGTCGTCACCAGTGGAGAAGGTTTCTTTAATTTTTTTTTTTGGTTCACAAGTCAATGTGTTTGTGTCTTTCTCCCTCCGGCCCAAACTCATTCCATTATCAGTCAATCAGTGAAACCGTCCACATGCATTTGGATTGCGGCGGTGCTCTTGCACCCTATTGGTTAGAATCAACCGTCCCTTCGCCCTGACAGACACAAGGACACGTGAGCCTCAGACGATGCCTGTGATAGGTCAGCGGTGGAGGGTCTTCGATAGGCCAGCTGTGCGGAGTTGGGGAGCGTCTCATTTACAGGCGTTCCTCAACACGAGACAAGTTTAGAGGCAGCTGGTACTTGACCTCCACCTTTGACCTTTGACCTGTGATCCACAGACCTTGTGTCAGGTGTGCTTTGGAATGCTTTAACACTAACTAAACCAGCTTTCTTCTCGCTGTTCAGCTTCTGGTCTGTGGAGTCCTGTTGAAATCAGAAGTTGCTGGGCCAGTGGTGTGGTTGACCTGCAGTTAAACAGATTATGTCTATGTCATGGTGATAAGTCAGTAGAAATAATTTACTGTATATTTATATAAAAATTTAAAGTATTGATTTAAATAAATTTATTTCTCAGCCTCTCTCTCTCTAAAAATTTAAAGTGTTCATTTTAATAATTTTATTTCTCAGCCTCTCTCTCTCTCTCTCTATATATATATATATATTATATACACACACTTTATATAACCTGTACATATCTGTGTATGTATATATATATATATACACACACTTTATATAACCTGTACATATATGTGTATGTATATATATGCTGTAGAGAGAGAAATTATTTAATTATTAAAATTAAAATAAAAAAGCTAAGATAAAAACAAGAAAAAACTAACTAAAGACAAAAGCATTTGGTTGACAAAGTAGCTAAAAATAAATAAAATAATAATTATTATTATATTATTTTATTATTATTATTAAAAATAATAATTTTTGAATGTTTTTATTCAGTTATTTGTCTTTATTTTTGTTTAAGTTTTAAATTCAGTCTTTTTTTTGTTGTCATGGCAACTTTTTAGTTTCTGATTAAAATATATATAAAACAGAATTTAAATTAGTGAAAAAGGCGTTTAAAAATATATGTAATGTAATAATATAATAAATGAATTCTATATAAAATATACATATGATTTTATATATATATATATACATATATATAGCATGCATTTGTAATAAATAAAATGGATATATAAAACTTTGAATTTAATTATATATAGGTATTTTAATAAATATGTACATGCATACATGCAGTTCAACATAACGAGCCCAGCAGCTTTTGCAATTTTCATTCTAATCGCTTTTGAAATGACATTGTTGATGTTTCTTGTGAAGTTCACGTTGTTTTTACATTTGACAAAATTAAAACAGGATTTAATTCATACACTGGAAACACAACAGGACTAGGATCAGGAGAGATTTACAAGGACCCACGAGAGAAGTGGACAAAAGGGTGAGGAACGCACTCATGCACCTGGAATGTGTTTTGAAACCCAAAACGTTTGTGCTTATATGATGCATGTAAACTAAAGCTGACATGCTTGGGTTGGACTGTAAGCTATGGTGTTTTCAGTAAGCCTCCACAAACATCATTATCCCTTCACCAAACTCTGAGCTTTGGGTGTGATAGAAGAACCACCCAAACATAAAAGATTTAGGACACTTATAAATGCTGTAAATTGTGTTTATACATTAGTAGACAAGGTAGTTCACTTAAAAATAAAACTTCAGTCACCATTTATTTACCTTAATGTTGTTCCAAACCTGTATATAACTTGATCATTTAACTGAGGAACACAAAAATATAAAATGGTCCTTTTTATAAAATGGACTGTCAAGCTTCAATAAATGACACAAACATACCTTTAAAATATCGATCATTTTTATTATTATTTGTGCTAGATTTCAAGTCTTCTGATGTTATATAGTCATTTTGTACAAGGAAAAAGTCTGGTGGTCACATCTGCATTTGATTTAATTCTGTGCCACATTTTGTTGTCAGTTATTTTATTATCATAAAATCTGGCATGATTCAGTTAAGTTATGAAATACTGCATTACTAACAAATGATTGCTTTTAATTGCAGCAGCCCCGACCAGGAGAACACAATAGGAGGAGCTCCAGAAAACCTGACGTTTAAGGAGCGCCAGAGACTCTTCTCACAGGGAAAAGAAGTGTCGAATAAAGTCAAAGCGTCCCGGAAGCTCATGGAACTGGAGAACGAACTAAACATAAAGCAGTAGCGAAGAGCCCTAGCAGGACTAATTGCCAATATGTGACCCATCCCTGGAGAAAAACACTAAACACATCCAGCTACGGCTTCCCAGTCATTTCCAAACATATTTTTTTGGGTTTCGTTGAACAACTGGACAACTAAGAATACCATTTAGCTGCAATAAGAGACGATAAATTCCGTAAATTCCCTTGAAAGATATATTATAATAAAGCACTGTAAATTGTTTTAATTATATTAATAAGAAAACTGAAATGACATGAAGGGGGTATATTTTTGTTTGTGAAATGTTCAGAAAATGACGCATTCTTTGCTCATTTTATAACTTTTTTTTTTTTTTTTTTTTAAATAGGCAGTAATGTGGGATATTTTATGGTGTTATTTTATTCTCTTTCTACATCTTTCCACATTTTTTTTTCTTTTGAAAGCAAGTGCCGATATAATAGACCAACGTAAACAGCTCTCAGTACAGAGTGGGGGTCCGCTTTGGCCCCCGAATATTATTGAACAGCTCAACAGTAGCGCGTGAACGAACCTTATGTAGGAGGCTTACGTTTTCTTTTTTTTATCGCACTGTTTATTATTTTCTTTTTCCAGTTGGTTCTTCCTCGTTCAAGGCACCTTTCCGCCAATCTTGTGTCTGATTTTGCTCTGAAAACGAGCAACCTTGTTAGCAACATTTGTGAATTTCTTTTGAGAATGTAGTCGTTTTTCTTGATTATTTTAATGCACCGTCTGCAAGTCTGTCATTCCGTAAGAGCGCTGAGGTTTGCCACTTTTATAAAATGTTTAGGAGTTTGTGTGTTTAAATGCACCGGGCGATGTGACGCTGTCGCCAGCTGATGTTGGTGAAGCAAAGTTTGATGGTAGTATAATGTTAATAAAAAGAGATGATTTGAATAATGAGGTTTTGTGGAAATAAGATGCAGGAGCCTTTCGATTAGCTGGTATTTATTTAAACCTTACTGACATACTGAGATTTGTTTGTTTCTATGAGTCTGGATAGAATCTGCAGGTTAATTTTGATGGATGAGCGACAAACGTGAGATTTAAACACAGTAGGCGACTTTCCGCCGTTTGGTAGTGCATTAAACGGCTTCCCTCAGCCCACAGTTTTGAATATGTTAAGTTAAATGGAGGATCCGGTCGTGTCTCTTCAGTTTGAAGCACCTGGGTCTTTTCATTCATAGTCTAGACCTGTTGGCGCCTGTGTAAATAATTTTTCCAGAGAACACAGACTTTGTAAATCAAATGATGCAGAAGGGTAATGTCGATATCCTACTTTTTTTTTTTTTTTTGCCACTTTGAGAAACATAAACTGACACACATATACACACACAGTCGTGTTTTCATTTTAGATTAAAGACGAATTCATTTGATTAATTTTAATGATTGTTACATAGGCTTTTGTAAATCATAAATAAATATGGATTTTACAAATAAGCAGAAAAATTGTCTATTTTGTGAGAATAAATGTGTTTGTGAGTGTAACATCACCCTTTGTTTTTTTATTATGCTGATCCAATATTGAAGGTTTGAGGTTATGTACTTCAATATCTGAGAAATATATTTTAAATAAGTTATTTATTGTGTAGTGATGTGCAAACTAATAGAGATTTGATTATTTGTCAAACAGATTATATTTTACTAACAAATCGGTTGATTTTGTAGCGAATG
>JAUMHG010000067.1:19113238-19129589 GCA_032359395.1 Enteromius anoplus | reverse complement strand
GTTCGTTCATCACGTGATGATGCCCCATAAGCTTAACCTCTGCAGCCTGAGCCGTGCGCGACTGAACGAATCACTCCCACGAGACGACTCGTTCTTCCCTAGTCACATTTAAGATTTGTTCAAGAACGACCCATCACTAGTCTTGAGAAGTTCTGACCATTGCCTGATTGTCTATGCACTTAATACACAGAAAGTTCTGATTAAAAGGAAAGTTTAATGCCTAAAATAGGCTACCGAGATACGTGGTTCACGTGGGTGTACCACCGAGAACAGTTGCATCCCTACACGCAACTATTGTGCTGTACATTGTCACAAAATTCGGATTTTTTACATCCCAGCCACAGCTTAGTAATTGTTGGCACTGTTTTGCTTTTTAACAGAAGGAAGTTTGTCTAATACTTTAAATGAGAAGAACAATTTACCAAAATCGCAGACCACCAGGGGACGGAGCAGTTATGTGTCTGTGGAAACGGTAAGTTACAAAAGAGACCTTAGTAAAGGTAGCACTATATTAAATTTGTAACTAGGAGGCTTTACTCTAGGGGAGGTGGAAAATGTGCCTATTAAAAAAAAAGTGGCATGTTCTTTTAACAATAGTGATTGTTGAGCTATTTAAATGTTTTTTGGGGGAGGGGTACATTTTAGTAAACAAAAAGATCCATAAAACAGCTATGAAAGTTATGAGTTGTGAAAATTGTGATCTAGGCCATTTACTAGGGCTGCACGATACATCGTTTTTAGCATCGCGATAGTCACATCGCGGTAGTCACGTTGCAGGGCAAAATAAAAAAAAATTGTGTGTGGCTGATTTAAAAATGTACTTTTATTTCTAAACTTTCTATTCACGGATCTGTATTTGTTTTATATAAAGTAATTAACTCATATTTAAGGGTTCTTTAAAAACTACAAAGCACATGTTGCTTCACCTACTTCATGATGCATTCTCTGCGTGCGCATGGTAAAATGAGCGCGGGACGGGAGAAATGCGCCGAAATGGAAGATTTGGTTGCAAAAAGAAACGCAACTTCGGATTACAACTTATTTTGGATAGGGCTGCACGATCATCATCGCGCGATATGTATTGTGCATCTTGTCAGGTAAGCTGGTTCTGGGTAGAACAACGGTTCTGGGTAGTGAATGCGGCTCAATGTAAGACCACCCACCTGATGGAATTTACCGCTGATTACAGAACCGGGTTACCTGACAAGATGTGCGATGATTATCGTGCAGCCCTAATTTTGGATACAAAAAGGATGATGCTGATGAACATAAAGAAATTTGTACACATCGCAATGTATATCGCAGTGTAATTTTTTCCCAATTTCATGCAGCCCTACCATTTACACAGTGTGTACCATTTTGCACAGCCTTGTTTTCAGTTGAGTAGGGTGCTTACCTGACTGTGGGTTGGTAACACTTTTGCCTTTTTAAATGATTACTTCTTCTAAATGTCTCCTGTCTTCTTTGTCATTCAGCCAACAAGGAGCTCAAAGCGGAGTCGACTGTCGTGTGAGGATGAGGAGCGGCCACTCGCTTCCAGATCTCCCAGGAGAAGCCAGAGGGTCACCACTGTGCCTCAGGTGACAGCAGTTTCCAGGATGTGCTTTTAACCTATTGACAGAAAAATCTGTGATTTTTCATGACCGGCTAAATTTGAATGTTTCCCTTTTCAGAAACGTACAAATGTCACAACACCAGACAAAAGGGCTTCGCAGAAAATTGGGCTGAGACTAAGAAACTTGCTCAAACTTCCTAAAGCTCACAAATGGTGCATCTATGAATGGTTCTATTCAAATATTGACAGGTATGTTCTGCAGACCTTATTTTTCCGGTCAGCGAATTTAGTGAATTCTAGACGAATACTGTATAAGCAGTACTGCTCATGCCAGTCGTTTGCTTCTCTTGTCTCTTGCTTATCAGCATTATGTTGGGCAGACCACTTCTATTTTATTTTTGCATTTCCTGTTGTCATCTTTTTTAGGCCTTTATTTGAAGGAGACAATGACTTTTGCCTGTGTCTGAAGGAGTCTTTTCCTAATCTAAAGACCAGAAAATTGACCAGAGTTGAATGGGGAACGATCAGAAGACTTATGGGCAAACCTCGAAGGTTAATTGGCTGCTCACTTTCAACCTTATGCAGTAATAAATTCCCATAACCCATGCCATGCAGATGCCTTGCCATCTATGCTTGTACTTAGGTATCATATATTTTTCAGATGTTCCTCAGCGTTCTTCGCTGAAGAGCGAATGGCTCTAAAACAGAAGAGGCAGAAGATGCGTCTCCTGCAGCAGAGAAAAATCACAGATGTGTCTCTATGCAAAGACCTGCCAGATGAGATTCCTTTGCCCTTGGTCATTGGCACTAAAGTGACAGGTGAGGATCTGATTATACATGTTTGATGTCTGACACTTTTAGCAGATGTGTAAAATACTGCAAATGAAAATGTTTTTTGTGCTCCCTTCAAACTGTAGCTCGTCTTAGGGGCGTCCATGATGGCCTGTTTACTGGTCAGATTGATGCAGTAGATACCAGTGCAGCTACGTATCGCGTGACATTTGACAGAAATGGGCTTGGCACACACACTGTTCCAGACTACGAAGTGCTTGTAAGATCACGTATTGACATTGTCATTTTTATGTCGTTTTTGTGTCCTTTGATTTGAATGGCTAACACTCTCCAATGCTTTCTCTTCAGAGTAATGAACCTCATGAGACGATGCCCATATCTGCTTTTGCTCAGAAACAGCGGCCACCTCGTTTCCAGAACTTTCTGACCCCACCCCGCGGTGCCTATCCTGGCTCGACCCAGTCCATCTTAATGGTGAAATGAGTCAAATGTGTTTGTTAACTAGTGTGTCATCAGGCTGAAGCGTTTCTTAGATCTGTTCTGCTAGGTTTGCAGGCAACATAGACAAAACAAATAATAATATCGAAATTTGTTCCAGTCTTAAGGGGCTTCACTTGTTGAATAATTGAGTGCCAAAACTAGATCCAAACCTATTTAGAAACCAGACAATTTTTAAAGACAGGTCTGGGCCATTTTAATGATGTTGCATATTGTTTATTCATATATTTTAGTGGTTGATTTTAGGGTATTATTTTGTTTGCTTTTATGACTATTTTGCATATTTAGTGTCAAATCTGGGTCCTGGCATGAATGACTGATATTCACAATTCAATTCCACTTCAATCACCATAATCTTAGCCTCTTTTTGCTCTGTTCTCAGGATAATGACCCTCTGTTCAGTCAGTCCCCCTGGAAAAGTAAACTGACAGGAACTGATGGAGAGACACTGGGTGGCTTTCCTGTCAAGTTTCTTGTGCAAGTGGTGAGAATTGTAACTACTACAAGTCTGTTAACTTGCCATTTATTGCTCAAACTTCATGTTAACCTTTTGTTCTATTCTGCTAGACGCGCCTGTCCAAGATCCTCATGATCAAAAAAGAACATATAAAGCATTTAAAGGAAATGAACACAGAAGCTGAGAAGCTGGTAAGATTTAAAGTGTCTGACAGCTGATACTGTGGGTTTTTTTTTTTTGTTGTTGTTTGTTTTTTTGTACTTTTATGTAGTATTACGCCATGTAACTACTTCTGTTATTCCTCCGTAGAAGTCCTATTCCATGCCGATCGGATTGGACTTGCAGAAGAGATATGCCACAACAGTACTGGACCTGGACCAGCTTAATAAAGACCTCAACAAAGTCCTTCATGAAGTACAGCAGTTTTGCTATGAGGTACGGATGTTTAATTTACTCGCCTCCCTCCACATGACCACACTTGCTTTCCAAACTGTCAGTTCTTGACAAAATCCTGGACATAAAACGGGCATTCTTTTCATTTTCAATTATCTTCTCTGTCCAGCTGGCTCCAGATCAGGGCATGCAGCCTGCAGATCAGCCCAGTGAGTTGCGACGGCGCTGTGAAGAAGAGTCACAGGAAGTTGTGCGTCAGAGTAATGCATTGCCTGATGGAGAACAGCGCGTTCAGAGCTCCAGCCTCACCCACCTCGTCTCTCGTCTTACAGCACTCCTCCTGCAGATCAGGGTACCAGACTAAACCGTTTACTTCTGCTTGTCGTTTAAAACATTAAACATTTTCACATATTCTGAAGAAAGCATGTCTTATCACTATGGTAGTTTATTTTCACCATGACATTAAAAAAAAGTATTTGTTACTTTTTATGCATCTTTTTCCCCCTGCATCTCACAATTATTTACTTTTTTACTCAGCTTGGACTTTACATCTCAATTTTTTTTTGTCATCCTTAGAATTCTACATTTATATCTCACAATATTTTTTTCCACATCTCGTAATTGTGACATTTCTTTTGCCACAAAATAGAACGGGTAATTGACTTTCGTACATTTTGGATTTTATTTTCCTTGCAATTCTCAGTTTATAAGCTTTCAATACAAAAAAAACAAAAACGTTCCAAGAAATTAGGGAGCCAAGACTACCAAGATGAAGCATGACGCATTTTATTCAGCCCTGTCAAGCTCTTTCAAGAGCCACAATGTCACATTCATATGTACTTCACATTAAGTCCTGATTATATTTCCTTCCTTATTTAATGCAGTGTTTGGCCGAAGGGGGAGACTTGAATTCATTTGAGTTCAAATCACTCACAGACTCTCTGAATGACATAAAGAGTTCAATAGATGACTCCAACCTGAGGTGATACATATTTTGTTTCTGTTGATTTTCCTCCATTCACCTTAGTCATCACCTACAATAATGTGTCTTCTACAGTTGTTTTCAGGATAATGTGGAGATCCATGTAGCACACATACAGAGCGGGCTGAGTCAGCTGGGTAACCTCCATGCTTTCTCTGCAAACAACACCAACAGAACGTGACTGAAATAAACTTGCTCACCTCGAAAATCTCAAATACGGACAGCGACACACCTCTTCAACTCATCACATTGTTGTTTTTTGTTCATTCTGTTTGACGTTATGAAAGGTCAGAATGTGTGTTCAGTTACTACCTGCACAAGTAGTGTTAAAATTCCCTGCCTGAAGACACAAAAGTGTCTGAAGATGTTCAACTAGCTAGAAAAAAAAGTGCAGTTGTTTTGTAGATTTAATTGTTTGATGTCATTTAAGATGTTGTTTAACTCTATTTGATATTTAAGTTTCCCCATATTTTTTTTTTTTAATTATTATTATTGGTGGTTTCCAGCTAGTGTGTATGGCACTCCTGATTGGTGCAGTTTGTTTGACTGAAACTGTTCACTGTATAAATTTATTTCCTCTGTCTCTTTCTCAAAGTCTGTTACTTTGAGTGTCCTGAGAGATGAGCTACCGTTCTGTCTGTTTTAAACTGTTCTGTATGTTTTAAATATGTACATTGTAGATAACTGTACAGTTTACTCAAAATATATCAATAAATCAATCAATCAATCATATATATAGGGTAATGTGGACATTTTTTTGACTTGCCAGATTTAGGTATTTTTGCAACGGAACCGATCTGTTTATTACAAGTCCTACAAAAGACAGCTGTGTGGAATGAAACCGTTTGTCTTGTCCTTAGAAGAAGAAATAATCACCCAAATGCCCCACTGGTATATGTTTCAAATGCGTTCGTTTTCTGTGGGGTTGTTTTTTAACCTATAAGTGTATGCATGACACAAACGTTTGTAAATAAATCGATTTCTATTCATAAAGGCTCAGAGTCTGTGTTTTGATGTTTTATAAAAACAGTTTATGAACATAGAATGTCTTCCTTTACAACCATATTTTGTGATAATCACACGTAACATATACAATAATATCTGAAATTTACAATAAATATCTGATTTTCAAACCTTTAATGTTCTTCAAAGCGTCAGATAAAGTCTGAGTGATAAAAATGTGTAACGCTAAATAAACACATTGAAACCGGACATGGCTTCTCTTTCCCAATCCGAGTCGGAATCCGAGAACTCCACGGCTTCGCTTGCCCTAATGGGAGAGAAAGTTCCAAAACTTCCTGGCTGGACCTTTACTGGCATGTTTTGGACAGAACAAGTGACATGTTTGGGGGATGATGAAGACATCATGAAGTTATTCTGTGACGGGAGAGGTGGAATAACAACCTTCATCTCTGGCCCAATGGTCTTGTTCGGAGGGAAGTTATCATACTCCACCAAAAACTGCTTCATTGTAGACTTAGTATGGCTTGCGTTCATGAATTGTCCGTGTCCCTTCGGATACTGCTGTGAGTAATTGCGTGGCACCACAACACTCAGGTGACGTGTCTTGATCTGGCTCTCCTCGGCTCTGCTGAACATGCACGGAATCGTGGTTGGGTTGTACACGTCACCTTTCATGGCACGGATCTTCTCGTCTGAGGGGTTGATCAGCTGTTGACTGAAGTTGTCCCTCGCGGCAAACTTTGGTGGTCTTTGTGTCTCCATGCAGGTGTGGTTCTGATGTGTCATAAACTGGTTCAGGATTAAATTGTTGGGGGTTAGGACATTTCCACTGGTCTTATTTGGAACAGGAATTCCCACTTGGCGCCTTGACTTGGCTCTTCTGTTCTGGAACCATACCTGGATAAAAAAAATTGACATTGGTTTAGAAATCTGACGCCATCAACGTACACAATAAAACCAGAACAGCATACATTCAGATAAAGCCAGCTGGGGCTAGTTGTCACGCTTTTACTGTGTTTTATTTAATAAATAAAACTTCCATGCTTTATACTTTGTTAGAATAGGACATTATTTGAGAGTGCAAAAAAAATCTAAATACTAAGTTGTCCACATGAAGTTTTATATATTTACAGTAGGAAATTCACAAAATATCTTAATGGAACATAATACTTATGGACTTAAGTTCTAATGATTTTTGGCAGAAAAGGAAAATCAATCATTTTGCCTCATACAATGTATTTTCGGCTGTGGCCTTTTCTTGAGAAACATTGCAGCCAGAAATCTCACCTGAATTCTCGACTCTGGTAAGCCGGTCAGCGCCTCAAGCTTCTCTCTTAAATAAATATCAGGGTATTTGGTGTCCAGGTAAACTTTCTCCAAGACGTCAATCTGCTGCTGCGTGAAGTTGGTGCGTTTTCTGCGGTGCGTAAACAAGCTCGCGCTGTCCGCTCTGGAGGCGCCATGGAGGAACGTCATCCTGTCAGGAGCTGCGTAATCTGCTGAGATAAAATGGGTAAAATTGTTGAACATAAAAAAACGAAATACTTAGTTACTCTCAAACGCACTTCAAGGAAGATGAAACACCCACCTGTTGTGTGCATGTTAGTCCTCCGTTCCATATCCGCGGTAGGAAACAGCTGGAAGTGTTTTAAGTGTCCAGTCCCAAGGTTTCCATGCACGACTGCCATTGTGACCTAATCCTACTGGTGTTCAGCCTGGAATGATTTGATTTCACTCCGAATGGCATTATATATCCAGTGGGTCAGCCTTCCCTCAGAGGTGATCAAAGTGAGCTGAGAGGCAGCAGGACGCAGGTGTGAATTTTTGCTATTCGTGGCTCATTTGCATCTGTTAAAGCTTCGTGTGTGACTTTAATGGGATCTTCACCCGAATACACATGACTTGAAAAAACATGTACGTGTATTGTTAGGTTGAGATGTTTTCTGATCAGCTCCTTAAATCAGTTTGCGGCCTTGCACTTCCTGCAGACAGCTGGCATAAGCCCATTATTTCTAACATATTGTAGAAATAGGGCTTACATTTAATGGGGACTGTAGATTTTTAGATAATTGTGTCAGTTCAGTTTAGGTTATAATATTCTTGTCTATTTAGTAAAATAGTAAAAACTAGTGTCTGTATTCTACAAAGTAGCTTTACATGGCCTACTTGTGTTTAAATATAATCTATAAGTTTAAAATGAATTTATTTTTACTACATTTTTAAGTTTGCGAAAATGTATAATTTGATTTATTATACATGCATGTGAAATAAAATATAATGCATTTTCAACAAAATATAACTAATGGATTAGTGCAAATAATGTAATATGTGTAAAAAATATTTATTAATAAAAAACTTATTTTCACAGAGCAATTTTAAAATGCATTTAAATGAACATTATGCCACTGGTGTAATTTGTTTAAAAACTATATTAAACGAAATAAAATGTTTCATTTTCTCCAACATTAGCAGATAAATAAAAAAGTTTAATATATGTTTTAAGAATAGTCAAATCATGTATAAATGAAAGGCAAGTGACGAAATAGTAAACAGAATTAAACAGAAAAGTAAAAAAAAAAGCAGTTTAAAGGGACAGCCATATTACAAAAAGAAAAAACGGTTACAATCTATATTGATAAAGAGCAATCCATTGGGCAAAGTCTCCTCTTGGCCTCTTGACTGAACCGTCATTTGAGAAAGGCTGTTAATGTAACCCGACAACGATTCAGACAGCTTTTCTTGACACAGACTATACATTAAGGCCCAAAACAATCCGTCAGTGTTTTTTCTCCCATCTGCAATTTACACTTTAGACCTGGTGAACTGACATTTTGCGCCACAGAGCAGTTGCGTGTGGCTGAAATGACAAACTTAACTACATTTTGCAGTAATGCTAATGCACGCACTCCTTTAATCCTCTTCACTCTTAAATGCCTCCACTAGATGAACATTTTTTTTTAACTTTGATCAAATCCGAGACCACAATGATTAACTCACCTATTCACAAATATCACCATCTGGAAACATCAAACGCAAGGCTGTGTCTTTTGATGCAGCCAACTACAGCAGCTAATGATCAGCCGTTAACACATCGACTGCCATCTTTGATAGACAAAGCTTTCTCACCTCCAAAATACCGCCATAGACAGAGGGATTAGCAGAGGACATTTTGCTCCTAATGCCACAAAGTTGTTGACATCATTTGTCTAGACATTTGTCTAGAGTTTTTCCTTCTCTCTTACTTTTTGTGATAAATGTAAAAAAAAAAGACCTAAATACACGAACATGAAAAGCAGGAAGAATGGTAGAATTATTAAAACAATTCAAGTATATGAAAAGGCATTTTAGTTATCATTTTCTACTGCAAAGTTATAACGCAATATAAGGATATATTTATTTTTTCTTATTAACTTTAATATGTTATGTCATATTTTTTGAATATTTGAATAATCCCAGAGACGTATTCCAAGCAGCAATTTTTGGACAGTAACATCCAACCGTGTGGAGGATTTTATCAAACCTTGGTAGTAATCTTTGGTTACTATTGGGAGGGATTCAAACGGCAGAAATTGAATTTATATGAACATTTATATTGTTATGCACTGCATAACAATAAACAAATCTGAGAAATAGCTGTCCTGTGATGCCTGAATATGGATTTCCAATCCTTCCAATGTAAGGGGGAAAAAACACTACAGCAAACACTTTACTATGTAGCATAACATTTGTGTCAAGTACATATTTAATGTAACCTGACAACGATTCAGACAGCTTTTCTTTTTGCATGACAAAATCACGATTGTCAGAATGGAAAACTCTTAGGAATTAAGTATTCCACTTAAAATATACCTTTACCAATATTAAGCATTGTGTTTTATGAATAAACAAAAAAAATAATAAAAAAGGGGCACAAGCTGTCACTTGGAATAATACCTGTTCAAAAGATATACCTTTGCATTTTAAACCGTTGAAGATACATTTGTTTCTAAAGTGTGCATTTTATAACCTTTTGAAAGGGTTCTGTCCCAGTAACAGCTTTTGTGTTTTTTTGTAAGTTTAAGTGGCTTTAGGAGAAAATAGTTGATCAGCATGAATGCTCAGGCATGCAGTGATTACAGATTTTATCAGAGGTGTGTCTGAAAGGAAGGGTGTTTTATTCAGCTCTGACTGATGACTTCCTTTTGTTTTCACTCTGCTTCCGAAGCTTTTATTCCTTCATAATGTCCCTTCACCTTACAGACAAGGTTTTCTGTTCCAATCTGCATTATTGCATTTCACATTTCACAAGGAACTGTAAAAAGAAAATAAAAGTTGAGCTGATGCACAAACATTTATCAGTTTGTGACAAAGTTGCAATTGTGTAGATTAAAAATGGGGGGAAAAAGGGTACATTAGGTGGAATAGGAAGTAGAAGTGTCACTAGCATTAGTCTGGCACCCAGACCACACTTCTCCAAAGATCCAAAGATAAGTGCAGAAGTGTGAATCTCTTCACCCCCCAACACACATACAAAAGGTGCTTCAAGTATGAAATCATCATTCAAAACCACCCCAACATCCAGTTTTATCATATTTTTAAGTTTTTGCATGAAGCATAATGCGAAAGCCCACAAAATAGTTATAGTAAAAAAAAATAGTAATAGTAAAAAAAAAAAAAAAGGCTGCATGACTGTTAGTAAAAATGTTTAATGCCCAAATCCATTACCCATAACTTGTTTCCATGCAGTGAATATGTATATCAGTAAAACTATAAATAAATAAATAAATAAATAGTAAAGATGCGGTCACTTGGGCAGTACCTTTGATAAATGCAAACTTGTAAAACAATTCTGAGAAACATCAATATTGAAAAGATTTGTAGTTTAATATTTGTCAAATTTATTATTTTTTATACATCAAAACGATTATTTTAGGACTCTGATGAACGGTAAGTTCTTTGTAAATGTAAGTTACTTTTAGTTTGTTAGTCCATTTAGTTTGAGGGTTTCCTACTTTAATCACTCCTTACAAGTGCTACTCCACTTGTGCTTTTCCAAGCCCCTTTGACAGATAAGACCGGTCTATTACATATGCTGCCATGCCAACCACTAACAGTCCATAATATTGACAGCAGCAAATCAGAACAAACCATTACCAATCATAATTGATACGGTGCTGACATGACAACATGATGAACAGGTTAGAACATGGGAGTTTTTATATACATTTATATAATAAAAAAAAAAAATAAAATAAAATAAAAATTATATATATATACACACACATACAGATACCTCACAAGGGCTGTATATTGATTCCAGACATCAGCCTATCAATATATTGATGAACCTGGCAAACTACATCACTTGAAGAGAGCTCCAACATTGAACATCTGGACTTAAATGAAAACCCCAATTATCAGTAAGTGGACTGGACTAGGAGTTCCCAAACGAAAACCACTGCATCCTTGTGCAGAGGCTGCTCCCCTGTACTCAAGCACCAATGTAATAAAATGAGTACTACAGATCTAACAGCGTTCGTGTAATTGAGATGTTTTTAAAATTGAACTAATGAGTCAGACTAAATTCATAAGCTGCAGAACACACCAAGACAAGAATTTTTGAACAAAAACAAACTTTATTCAGATTGAGAAACAAAACCATCTAAGAGCTTGAGAGCAGTATTTTTCCTGATGACAGCCGCGTTCTCCGGAATTGGTAGTTATTAGTCTCTCTTCGTACTGATCAAAACAAAACAGCTCAATTACAATCTGTGCAAGAATTAAAAACCCACCCAATTTCAGCGGCCATACCTTTTTTCACAGTTTTTAAAGGAACGGAAGATGGACATTGTCTCTTGCAGATTCCGTTAGTCTCATCATCGCAAAGTATAGCGTCACAGTGTACAAAAACCTGGGGAGAGAAAGTTCATGACGTGGCCCAATTACACCTACACAAGTCATATCTCCGATGACAATTACCTGATCTTGAACAGCAACATCATTCTGCACAAAAGTAAACGTCTGGATTTCAAAACGCTTCAGATGAGATGGGTATGGAACGCTGTCAGGAGCGACAGGGTGGAAAATGGTCTCATAACGGTCAGCCAGATTCACACAGCTGTTGAGATCGAGAAATTGGATAAAAGCAGCCACACAAACAAAAATAAAAATGGAGTTCATTTACAAAAACTGAACTCTGATTTTAACAATTCTCAAATCATCAGGTTTCATTGCGCATTCCAATGAATCTTTGCGGTTATTCATTTTTGCAAACTATATACAGATACACTAGATGAGCTCCCAACCCTACCCCTTACAGAATTTCTACGAAGCATAAACGCAAACAGGTTAACAATTACAACCCCTGCCCTCTCTCCCCCGCACAAATTTAAGGCGTTTTATGGTCTCTGTGGGAACATTTGATTCCTGCAATGTGGCATAATTGAGTGCATGCACTGTTGAAACTCATTACCCATCTACAATCAAGTCCCATGATGGAGTAGAGTTCCGGTCTTCCTTCATAGTAGCCCAACAGTTCTCCAAGACTAGCTTGATCTGAGGATCAGTGGACTGAAGCAGCGCCACCTCAAAGAACAGAGGACGTCTTAAGTACTGTACTACTGGGTAATCTTCATTCACATAGAAGTTACTGTAAGAGCCATCTGGGTGAAAAGGGCAAAGTAAGAAAATCCCTAGGTCAGTCGTGAGCATGTTAAAAACAAGTGGGCAATAACACTCAAGCGCAGGCACTCGGTATACGATTTGAAAATTAAACGACAACATTTTAGCATACCCCAAGCAAGTCTCAGTACAACTTGGAGCTCTCCAAAACCAGTCTCTGGCAAGGGTTCATTTTCCCGTGGCTTTGTGAAGAAAGCAATCGTCTGGGTATCATTTAGCGTGTAAAAGCAGGACATGGTCACACTAAAGAGAAAGAAAGAGTGCATGCGTTTCAAATGGTATTGGCGCGACACAGATTTCAACAGACTGCATCTCACCGATACTCTGGATCAGGAGGGCTCATGGGTCCTCCTTTACTTTGCTTCTCAACAGGAAGCGCATTACCCAAAGTGATTTCATTTTGATACATCAAAACACCATCATAGAACTGAGGGACAGACGAGAGCATAAGATGGTGAACGTTGGATACAAGTAAATCCAAAAACAAAACTCCATACCGTTCTAGTGGTTCCACAACTGTTTGCTTCAAAAGAGAAGTAGGCGAAGCGATCATTGCTGAATTTGGGTTTACATGAAGGATCACTCAGGGTAAGTTGACTAGGGACAAGCTGGGGGACGGATTCTACCTTCACTGCGAGGGCTGACATGGTGCCGTTGCTGAAACACTCTGGAAAGTTCATCCCAAAACCATAACTTCTCTAGGCTGAATGAAGGCCTATTAAAATAATTAATAACGAGAGAATATGCAAAAACAACCTACCAGTCATGGTCATTGGAAAATTGCAAGCAAGGGAGAAGTCACTTAGTGTCCATTTGTTTATGGACTCCCATAGTAACACATCAAGCCGAGCCCTCAAGGATGATGGGTACATTAGCTGAAAATTAAGAGATAAATTTACAGCAGCGTCCAAAAAAAATAAAAATAATCATAATGTAATCATACCTCAAACACAACATCAGGTGAAAGGAAATGCACAGTCATGCTCAAATGAGTGGCATTTTCCTTTAGGGAGTACTTCGCTTCCTGGTCTGGAGTCATGTCATGCGTACCCATCATAATATTAAAATTTTTGCCCATGCTTCCAAGTGATATTGCAACATAGAAATTTTCATCGTCACAGATTCCACTCACGGATGGGAGAGCTGGATGGGGGGAAATGATCCATTGACAGTGACATTAAACCCTAGGGTATCCACGAAGGGGGGTGGGGTTAAGTGGTCTTTGAAAAAGTTAGCAGAATCAGTACTTACTGACATCTCTAAGGGTTACATCAACAGTTGCAGTGTGGGAGAACGGCGTGTATTCAGGCAGGATCATAAAACCGAAGGTGACATAAAGAGTATATACTGTAACAGTCAGATCGACTTGCTGGGGGAGGGGAAAAAAATAATAATAAAAAGATTAAATCAGATGTAGCAATAACAAAACACAATCGTGTTAAAAGTGGTATTACACTCACAGTTCTCACAACAAAAGAGAGAGAGAAGGGAACTTGAAGTCTAAAAGCCTTGGAACCGTTTTGAAAGCGTTGTTCCTGTATATTGATGCCCCTTGCACTGGCCTCGGACACGGTTATGACTCCAGTGGAAAAGGTGATGTTCATTAACTCGGTGTCAGGAAGGAAAGGACCCAAGACTACATCAAACGTCCTTTGGTCTGGATCAGTGACTACAAGGAAACAGTCAGAAAAGAAAAATACACTTTTAAATATGCATATATTCCTCTTCCTAGGACTGTAAAAGAACCTTAAACACTCACGGTCAACAAATTGGGGTGGCCTTGGCATAAGAGGGGTCTTGATCGGGAAGAGGACTCTGTATCTTGTAGAATCCATGCCTCCCTCGCTCCACAGTAACTCCAGCATTGGCTCAATGTTGTATGTGATATGGTACTGGTTGTTTGCAGCATGACTCTACAACAAGAGTTAACTATTAGCTTCGGGAACAAGAAGTTGGCCAATTAAAAGCAAGAAACCAAACCTTGTAGTAGCCATCTGGTCCACCAATGGGTATTTTCATTAGGATTAGATTTTCTACTATAGTCAAGACGTAGCCTCTAGCTGTCATTTTTGCCGAATCTATCAGCATTCCATCAATTCCCATAAATATCTTAAGGAGTTTGGTGTCAGTAGAAGTCATTAGCGGATTAAACTCGGGGAAGCTCCAGGTGATCATCTCATCCGTAAAAGATAGTCCACCTGTAGAGAAGCAATGGATTCGTAGTCTTGGACTTACCTGCAGAGATAAGCTCTCAAAGACCTTTAGAAGTTATGTTGGATTTAGTTGGACAAACTAGATGCTAGAAGTGGCTCTCCAGGACAAGAAATAAAGAACTGGGTTATATGCTATTGGAGTGGGGTCACGTACCAGTCGGACATGCAGCAACAGTATCCAACATGGTTACGGACCATTGTTTCTTGAAGTAGGTGGTCAACCTGATGATCTTCATTGGCACGCCATTCACCTATTACAGCAGAACCAAGATAGATTCACAAGAACTACTCAAAACAGCAGTACATTTCCCATACTCACATTTTTCACATAGGTCTCAGGCATGTCATAACCACTTCTTAGCACCAATCGAGACTTAGTTGTTTTTATACCATATCCCGTCTTCAGGGCATCTTCCAATACCATGGCTTTTTGTTCAGGAGTGAAAAACACCATCCTCCAGATATTGAACCTAGACGTAATAGCCTGGAAAATGGCGAACAGAGCTTGACTGATCAAGCAGCATGTGTCATGCAAACTTAAAAACAAGAGCTGCTGAACCACTGTACCTCAGGAACAGTATCACTCCACTGGTTAGCAAACATTTTCGATCGGGGCATTGGCCGTCTACCCAAAGCTGTAATCTCTTCTGGCAATCGGTTAACGGAAACCTAGATGAAACCTTTGTTAGGGCGTCTAAAGACTACTATGGCTTGACATTTGTGTAGCACAAGCAACCCAAGGTTATACCTCCATGTAATTTGGAGTGCAAAGGACTTCACGGGGGGCCCAGTCATCGTATTTACAGGTCTTGGACACCTCAAAGACGTCTTGTTCAGCGTTGACACCGTCCACCCGGACGCGCATCTCAATATCAAACACTTTATCATCCTGCATGCGAAAAGAACTACAAAAGTCAACACCACCAGAATACAGTAACGGTTTTAAACTAAAGAGAGCGCATTACCTCAATCTCTGCAAAACAGCTGAGGAGAGATGCAAAGACTTTGTAGTTACCCCAGGGATCAGAGTCGATACTAAAACCACATTTGGCAGCCAGGCTTGGAGTTAAAGTTTCAATTTGGGAACCATCTGAAAAGGGAAATTATAATTTAAATTATATATTACGTAGGAGGTCACGACACCAATAGGGATTACGATCATATTGCATTATTACTAATTTCAAAGTAACTTACTGAGAGCATCAAATTCAACTTGATTTCCAAAAGCTAAAGACTTATCTATGGTTAGCCTCATATAGCTTCCTAGACAATCAGTCTTTAGGGCTGTTCCTGAAAGAAGAAATACACACACACGCGTTACTTGCAAATGTGGCCTATTACACACAAATGAGTACACACATGCACAAATAAAACATACGTTGGTTAAAACTCTGGGGTGACACCACATTGAAATTTTTCTGCGTCAAAACGATCACCACCATCAGCCAAAACGTACTGGAAGAGAATTAAAACAAATGTTAAAAAAAGCAACAAAACACTGCTAACAGACAATCTAACTTACCAAATCCCAAGAAGCCATGTCATCCTTGCTCAAAAACAGGCCTCTCTGTTGTTAAGTGGTCAAGATCTACAGACACCACCACAATTCAAATCCTTCCTAGAGCAAAAGCTGTGTAATATAACGTGAGCAAAGGTGTTGGAAAGGAAATGTATGAATCAGCTAACTCTTGTGCACAGGTGATGCTTGTCATCAACTAAAGAGCAGGTGTCATGTGTAACTGATATGCTGCAGCACTTAGAGCAGCGGTTCTCAATCCTGGTCCTCGCGCCCCACTGCTCTGCATATTTTGCGTGTCTCTCTTTGTTAACGCACCTGA
>JAUMHG010000067.1:19093820-19111286 GCA_032359395.1 Enteromius anoplus | reverse complement strand
GACATGGACATCTTGGATGACATGGGGGTGAGTAAATTATCAGCAAAAGTTTTTGTAAAAGTGAACTTCTCCTTTAATGTTTACTTAATCAAAGAAAACAAAATAGTTGCTACCCAAAGTGATTTTTACCTACAAGCCTAGTTTTCACTTAAAGCCTCTCAGGGTCTGGAACATACTATTTTTCTACCATTGCTTCTTTTTTGATCATTACTGCTTTGAAATCTCTAACAAAACAAGCAAATTAGACTTCACACTCGGTGAATAAAATCTCCATTCTTCAAGGGCCAGTGAAATGAAAATACTAATTTCATCATATTTTGCAGACTGGATAGGACTAGATTGTATCGCTCAAACCAAAGTCTTAAAACCGATTTGTAGGTGATTTAAAACATGTAAAGGCAGATAGGCTATCCAACTCATTTCAATCAGTATTTACATAGTATAACAGCATCACTTTCACATCTGCACCAGAGCAATAAGCAGGTGATCACCTTAACTTCACGGGGTCCTTCTTAAAGCGCCAACATAAAATCTTTGTGCCAATCAATTAAACCTCCAAATCTCCAGCCTGTCATGTACTACCAAATTACATTTTTCTTTAATTAATTCCTCGCTGTTTTATCCAATCAAGCAGAGCTCCTGAGATCTCAGCGGTGACCCCATCCTGTCATTCTTCATAAGAAACCGCCAATAGAGAGCTCAAAAGTTTATCATTTCCACAGAGCCCCTTTAAGTCTGACAGGCTGATATGAGTGAGTGATGTTTGCTTTAGAGGGGCTTCAGTGCTTACACATTGATTTGGCTGGGTACCTTCACTGACTTATCTGGTGTCATTATCTCCGGTGCTGACAGAGGTGTGCGTTAGATCTGCTCCGAACCTCAGAAGATTTCAGAGTAGATGACACTCCTGGAGCGCGCTGATCGGCTGACATCCAGAGCGGCCGAAATATCCCTCTCTCCTAAGATTGCTCCAGCATTCAGCTTTAAGCTTGCGGCAGGGCATGTTTTTTTTTCTTCTTCATCCCTTAATTTCAGGGGGGAAAATTACCATTGCCTGAGCAGAAAAGATTGTTCCTCATTTCCATTTCAAATTTCAACGCTCATATGGCATCAGAGGCTCGCAGAAGGACGAGAACAGGAGGACGAAGCATTGTGAGCTGGTTAAAACCACTCGCTTTCGGATCGATCCGACAAGTGAACATGTCTGAGACAGAGCTAATAGGATGTGTTATTTCCCAGAATGCTGCTCGCGCAGATTTACAGGATTGCATGGATCAGTAAAATACAGAGAACCTGGCTTCACCTGCTCTCTCGCTGGTTTTGAGAACACAAGGTCCCCGAAAAAGAGTTGTGCCGCAGTTAAAAAAGTTTTTCTGCTCCTAGTGCCCTGCAGTCTACACCCACACATGAAAGAGTTAGATGTTTATTCGTTTATTTCTGGAGTAACTGTTTCTGTTAAGAGATTCTCAGGTCATTATCTGCACTAAACAAATGTGCAACACTAGTGACTGTTTTCAAAAGGTTTCCACGGACACTCCCCCTTTTTTCTATTGGTTTGCAAACATATAGCTCCGCCTCAGACTCACTCTATTGGCTGAGCTGCTGTTGCTATGTCAAGCTGCTTGGGACACTCAAACAACAGAGTTTGGTGTACACTTTTCAGGTCACTAAACCTTCAGGTGGTTCACTTAAAACACTCTACGACAAAAGAAATGATTTTAAAGAACAGGAACTCTTTCATGGTTTCTTCAAAAATCATTTAGCAATGCAGCGGTTTGAACATAAAAACATCATTAGAAATGTGTCTTGAGCAGCAAATCAGCATATTAGAATGACTTCTGAAGGATCGTGTGACACTGAGGAACACAGTAATAAATTACATATTAAAATGTGTTCAAATATTTATTTTAAATTGTATTATTATATCTCAGCTTTACTGTATTTTGAGCAAATAAATGCAACAAAACTTTTTTTTAAATCTAACCAACATTTTGGGAAGCATTTATGCTATTTTACCTCTATCATCCAATATATACACATTTTTAAATAAACATTTTATAGTTAAATTACATTTTAAAATGTGCAGTCTCTCTTTTTCGAGGATTATTAACAAGAAATTTTGAGGACTCATCCTAAAACGTTTTAAGATTTTCTTTTTAATCAAATTCTCTCTATAATGTCCCACGTCTAATGTTGCATGCAAAATAAATAAATAAATAAATAAGAAAGAAATTAAATGGGTAAGCTCTTCACTGACTGTCCAAATGTTGTAAATATGTCAACACAGTGCATAAATCAGACACTTTACTGTACCCTTAACTTTCCACATTTTCTTTACAGTAATTTTTATCATATAATACAGTGTGAAACACATCAAACAACTTTGATTTAAAAAAAACAAAAACATTATAGATCGCTTTGATTTGATTGATTTGTGTGTCTATTAGAGTCGGTGGTCTAGTTCTAGCTATCTAGAGGTACATACAGATCAGCTCTCCCCATCTAATATTGATGTGGCTCCTGCTTCGCTTTTAATAAGATGATTTTTAAAGTCAATTAGTTCAAGTTGGTAGGATTCCTTCTCCATCAAAGGCGCACCGGGAAGGCTTTGGGCTAGTCTAATGTCAGTCAGCAGGATTATACTGCCCTCCTGTGTGCAAACCCTGCGTCGCACTGCTTCGGTGTCTCATGTCTTCTGTGTTTATGTCTCTGTCCAGACGCTGCAGATGGGCATTCGTCACTTCTCAGGGTTGTTTGTGTTGCTGTGTGTGGGAGTGACCGGGGCCTTACTCACTCTGGCAGGAGAACATGCCTTCTATCGCCTGGTTCTGCCACACATCCGCCGCAAACAGAAGTTCAAGTACTGGCTTCACACCAGTCAGGTGAGCCATCCGCCGAGTTAAAAGGGACAGCTAGCCCCATTGTAAAAACTTTGACTTTGTTTTTCCATGTAACACAAGAGGTGTTTTGTAGAATTATCCTTCTTGTAATGAAAGTGAATCGTGATTACTTTTGTCAGATTTAGACTTTTTTGTCCCCCAAAAAACATATGTTCAAAAAAAAAAAAAAATGTATATGTATTAAATTATATGTATTTAATTGTGTGTGTGTATGTGTGTGTATATATATAAATGTATATATATATATATATATATTATATACACAAATAAATGTATAATTTTATATATATTATTATTAGAGTTATGTCACATATAAATATATTTTATATTTGTATATATAATTTAAATAATGTGACATATGTAATAAATTGTATGTGTGTGATATAAATCATTTATATATATATATATATAATATACACAAATAAATATATATATATATAAATGATTTATATCACATATAAATATATTTAATATATGTAACAAATTGTAAGTGTGCGATATAAATCATTAATATATATACATATATATATATACATATATATAATATACACAAATAAATAATATAAAAAATATAAATATAAAAAAAATATAAATGATTTATATCACGTATAAATATATTTTATATATGTAACAAATTGTACGTGTAATATTGTACCATAAATGTAACACGTTTTTCTTAAATATATACATGTATGTGTACATACAAAATAAATATTCACAGTGCAAACACATATATTATGTAAACAAAAACTTTTATTTTAGATGCCATTAAATGTGATGAATCATTTGAAAGCATAAAATCTCTATATATTTTAATAACACACACACACACACACACACACATATGTATATATATATATATATATATAAACATACGTAAACATATATCAGTTAAATCTGTATATTTGGTTTAAAAAATTTGATTACATCTTATTACATCTCAGGTATATTGGATGGTAAGTTAAAGTACAATCAGAACTTAAACTAGTCTTGATTACATTTTCAGCCAGCTGATGTATAAAACAAAATTTAATAACTAAACAGTATTGTTAATTGCCTTTTTTGTGAAGAAAAAAAACTAAAGTAACTCTGTTTTAAACAATTTGAGGATATTAAAATTAATCTTAATAAAATATGAACAGTTGACCAAACTATCTCTCATCATTTTTTCTAGTGTCTGGGCCGTTTCCCCTCACAAAATTTCAGCTGTCGCCAAGTTTATTTTTCTATCAAAATGTTTCCTTTCTTCCTTCCTCTGATAACTGAGACTAAGAATGGCACAAAGCTTTGACTCCGTAAATGAGCTATGCTTGATCTCTCCGGCTCTTTCTCTGAGGGCTTGTGGAGAGATTACTGCCAAGCAGAGTCAGTAATTGTCATCTCTGGAATATTGATTTTTAAAATCAAAAGCATGATGTTGATCTCTCTCATTCATCCCTTGCTGAGATAAACCCTTTTTTCTTTTTTTTCTTTTCTTTTTTTTTTCTGCAGAAAATCCACAGAGCGCTGAACATGACATATGAGGATGTGAAACGGCAGCGTGCGAACACAGAGAAAAGGTTTTGACTTTGTTTTATTAAACTATTTTTCATTTTTAACAGAAGCTTATGACAGCTTACGTCATTTTTTATGTAAAAAATGCACTTGGGTTTAAATGATGTTTCACTGTTTTACTGAGAACGCTGATGTTATTATAGCAAGAAGAGGGTCTTGTTATGAGGAGCTCTTTGAATAGTTATAGTTCACCCCCAAATAATTATTACTACAGTATTTTTATAATATTCTTATATGTTTAGAATTAATTTTGATTTAATGTCTAATTTTATATGCTTGCCGTTTTATATTAGTTTTATTTCTTTCTTTTTTTAAGTTTTAGTAATTCAACCAAAACCTAAAAATTGCTATTTTACATTTTTATCTAATATTTATATTTTATTAAAATTATTTTAATTCTGATTACATTTTTTAACATTATACTATTTACACACACACATTACACACACACACACACATATATATATATATATATATATTGGGTGATTTAGAATAGTTTTGAACATTCAGTGGCCTCCATTAATATTGGCACACTTTGTTAATCGGAGCAAAGGTGATTGTAAAAATAAATCTGCATTGTTTATCCTTTTGATCTTTCATTCTAAAATTCACACAATTCTAACCCACCATTGAATTAAAAAAATTGAAAACAGGGAGAAAAATTATGAAATAAATGTTTTTCTCCCATACATGTTTGCCACAATTATTGACACCCATATTGCTATGTCCTTTTTCCCAAGATAACAACTCTGAGTTTGTATTGGAGAAAAACATTTATTAATTAAATTTTTTTGTTTATTTTTAGTTAGTAATTTATGTGCTTTTGTTAATAATACTACTAATAATAAATAATAAATACCGAAAGATTTTGGTAATTTAACTGAAGCTTTTCTTTCCCTCATCTATTCTATTATTCCTTGACTTTCTCTCTTCTATGGAAAACATTTTTGATTAATATTTTGGCTGCTCTTTTCACTTTAATAAAAGTCAATGGGGACTGGAGCTGTCAAGCTCCAAAAGCATTATTAAGTACCATAAAAATAGTCTATGTGACTCAAAAAGCTTCAGAAAAGTCTAAATGTAGCACTAAAGTCATGACTTATTTTTTTTTTTTTTTGTCATTTTTGAACTTGAAAGACTAGTTTTAATGAAAACTCAATAAATAATGACGCATTTTACTTTTTGGGTGATCTATCCCTTATCTAACAAGTCTCTCTTGTTTTGGCTCTGTTTTCCTAGTTGTAACATCCAGAAAGCCCAGCCTCATGCGCCACCTCCACCTGCTCCCCTCGGATCCTTCGCCAGGTGGAACAACGAGAGCGCCAAAGCGGCGCAGGAGCCCAAAGACAACAAGAGGGTCCATTTCAACCTGGAGACCCTCAACACGCGCCAACTCCTGCAGCGCGTCGTGTCTGAGGGGGGTCAGGCCAGCTCCGCCTCCAGGGCTGGGAGTTTACTGGCGAGAGTGTGTGAAAACGGAGGGCCCGTTCAGCGGCCCGCGTCCTCCTCCTCCTCGGTGAGGCCCTCGAGTCCCTCCAGTGAGAGCGAGCTGGAAGAGCTCCAGGCCAAGATCGAGGAGATCCGCAACCATTTGAAAGCCGCTCTGGCTCGTAGGGCGGAGCTTCAGACTACACTGGCCAAAGAACGAGCGTCTGCCTCCGTCACCCCAGCAACCACCGCAACAGCTCCGCCCACAGTCACAGCCACCATTTGCCCCGCCCTCTCCAAAGAGCCAGCAGAACTGAAAAGGTGATGCTTCCAACGTCTGAACACGGTACAGATGACAACGGACATGTTTTTCTATCTTTCTCCTCCTTAGACTCTTTTAAAATCATCATGCTAAGGCAACATTGATCCTTAGAACGGTTTTGCTAATGATAACGCTAATCTGGCCTCATGTGGCTTATTTTCTAAAGCCCCGCAGTGACAGAGGAGCTACCTGGTTTGGACGTTTGCGTTTGAAACCAATGAAAGCACCAAGCAAGTCCACGCTTTTCTCTCAGAGCTTTGTTTATTTCTGCCCGGCTGTTGTTTTCTTGGTGGATATGGATCGGAGTGAATCCCTGTTGTACCCGAGGCCTCGTCATGAAGTCAAAGGTAGAACGTAGTATCGACTTTTGCTGCTTTGGCAATGATTTTATTGCTCGGTTGTGTCTGATCTCAAAACTGCTACTATAATTGATCTTTCTTCCCTCCATAAAGTCATGAATGGCCAGGTTGCCTCTTTGAATAACGTTTGATGTTGAAGAAATAAATGTGAACTTGTCATAAATTTGGCATCTTACTTGAAAACTTTCAGCTCAGAGTTCCCTGCATTACTATTTTAGTTCAGAAACACATCAGCTTGATGCAGAGTCAACATCTAGTTGTTGTTTCAGTTGTTTAAGCAACGGTTAAAGATTACATTATTTGCTTATAAGATTATATGGCTATACATGATTTAGGATATTCACTTCAAGCAGATGTTGACAGCAATGCTTTCTAATGATTGTGGAGTATTTATTCCCACAGTAAACCCCCAGTGTTCAATACAAAATTAAAAATGAAGTCATAAATGTGAATTAATGTGTTAACTTTAATGTTAAACTACTGCCCTCTCACCATGCTGTTCAAAAATTTGTAAAATTAAACTAATTCAATACCATGATGTAAAAAAAAATAAAAATATAAAAATACATTTGAGCACTTCTGGCGGTATTTAAAACAATTAAACTGTACCCTATTAATGGAAAGAGTGGGTTTCAGGGGCTAATATATACAGTACAGGCCAAAGGTTTGGAGACACCTTCTCATTCAATGTGTTTTCTTTATTTTCATGACCATTTCCATTGGTAGATTCTCACTGAAGGCATCAAAACTATGAATGAACACAGGTGGAGTTATGTACTTAACAAAAAAAGGTGAAATAACTGAAAACATCTTTTATATTCTAGTTTCTTCTTAAGCCACCCTTTGCTCTGATTACTGCTTTGCACACTCTTGGCATTTCTCTCCATTAGCTTCAAGAGGTAGTCACAACAGTCTTGAAGGAGTTCCCAGAGGTGTTTAACACTTGTTTGCCCCTTTGCCTTTACCCTGCGGTCCAGCTCACCCCCAACCATCTCGATTGGGTTCAGGTCGGGTGACTGTGGAGGCCAGATCATCTACTGCAGCACTCTATCACTCTCCTTCTTGGTCAAATAGCCCTTATCAGCCTGGAGGTCATTGGGGAGGTTTGGGGTCATTGTCCTGTTGAAAAATAAATGATCGTCCAACTAAACACAGACCGGATGGGATGGCATGTCGCTGCAGGGTGCTGTGGTAGCCATGCTTGTTCAGTGTGCCTTCAATTTTGAATAAATCCCCAACAGTGTCACCAGAAAAACATCATCACGCCATCACACCACCTCCTCCATGCTTGACAGTGGGAACCAGGCATGTGAAATCCATCCGTTCACCTTTCCTGTGCCTCACAAAGACACAGCGGTTGGAACCAAAGATCTCAAATTTGGACTCATCAGACCAAAGCACAGATTTCCACTGCTCTAATGTCCATTCCTTGTGTTTCTTGGCCCTAACAAATCTCTTAGCAGTGGTTTCCTGGCAGCTATTTGACCATGAAGGCCTGATTCGTGCAGTCTCCTCTTAACAGTTCTTCTAGAGATGGGTCTGCTGCTAGAAGTCTGTGTGGCATTTATCTGGTCTCTGATCTGAGCTGCTGTTAACTTACGATTTCTGAGGCTGGTGACTCGGATAAACTTGTCTTCAGAAGCAGAGGTTACTCTTGGTCTTCCTTTCCTGGGTCGGTCTTCATGTGTGCCAGTTTTGTTGTAGCGCTTGATGGTTTTTGTGACTCCACTTGGGGACACAACTAAAAGTTTTGCAATTTTCCGGACTGACTGAACTTCATTTCTTTATGAAATGACTGGCCACTTGTTTTTCTTTAATAAGATGATTGGTTCTTGCCATAATATGAATTTTAACAGTTGTCCAATAGGGCTGTCGGCTGTGTAGTAAGTGATGGTCCCAACCCATTGATAAAGCAAGAAATTCCAGTAATTAACCCTGATAAGACACACCTGTGGATTGAAAACCATTTCAAGTGACTACCTCTTGAAGCTCATGGAGAGAATGCCAAGAGTGTGCAAAGCAGTAATCAGAGCAAAGGGTGGCCTAAGAAGAAACTAGAATATAAAAGATGTTTTCAGTTATTTCACCTTTTTTTGTTAAGTTCATAACTCCACATGTGTTCTTTCATAGTTTTGATGCCTTCGGTGAGAATCTACCAATGTTAATGGTCATGAAAATAAAGAAAACACATTGAATGAGAAGTTGTGACCAAACCTTTGGTCTGTACTGTGTGTGTGTATATATATATATATATATATATATTAAATAGCTGTTGAAACTTCCAATCAAAGAATCCTTTTGAACATTGATAAGACTAAGAAATCTTGAGCAGCTAACAGAATATTAGAATAGTTTCTGAAGGATCATGTGACATTAAAGACTATTTTAAAACATATTAAAGCAAAAAAACTATTTTAAATGGCGATAATTTCTCACAGTATTACTGTTTTACTTTATTTTTGATTAAATAAAAGCAGCTTTGGTGAGCATAAAAAAAAAATATATATATATATATACACACACATATATACTTTCAAAAGAAAATAAATAAAAACAACAACACAGACGTTCGTTAAGCATGTTTTGTACCCTTAACTAAAGACTGCTTTCACATTCTAGTTCTGCTTTTTTATTCAAAACAATTTTGTGGAAATGGCAGAAGAGAACAATATGTAGAGATGGTATTACGTTTACAGTTTACCAGCACACCACCTTTTAATCTCATTGTCAATAATCTTAAATTAAAAATAAAATCAACCAAAAAAAATATTTTGGTTACATTTTGGATTTTAAGGCGCTCTGCCCTATTTTGTATTTAATTGCATGTAAGAGTGCTGATCTCATACCGATTCTCTTCTGATCCGAAATGTCGAGCTCCGGCTCCACAAACGGCTTGAGCTCTTCTTCCTCACAGCCTGCGTTGATCCATCGATCCTTCATGATTTGCTGAAACAGACATATACAGAGCTGTGTGAGAGGTTCTGCTAGAACATAAATATGCATGATTATGCAGAAAACAAAATAATTTTTTTAAAGTGGGTCAACTAGAAGAATCCAATACAATCTGTTCTCTGAAGGTGGAACAGATTTTCTTTTGCACCAAGAAAGTACCTAGGATTGAAAATCAAATATAAAAATTTTCATGTTAAGGATTTAGATTTATGCATGCATTTATGTTCTGAGTGGATTGTATTGTTTTGTATATCATTTCATCACATGTAGTGCTAAATAAAGTGGCCACATACTGTATATATATATTAGTGAGTGGTATAAAACACGCTTGAGTGCACAGAGCCTCTCAAATTCTCAATAATTCATCAGCAGATGTCATTTAATTTTAAGTTTCTTGCAACAGGATTATAATTCAGCAAGTGCATTATGGGCCATGATGTGAAGAGTATATAACCTGCACATAAAGCCCCCAGACAATGGAGGCGCTGTTTCACTCTATTAGTGTAAAACAGCCAGGGTGTGTCTGGAGTGTCATGTGAAATTAATTGGGAAGAAAAAGCATGCTGGGATAAAAGTGTGCACTCATGCTAAAGGTTGTGATCAAGGAAGAATAAAGGGAAAGATGACATGCATGGGTGTGTTTTTATTAGGAATGTGGTTGAAAAGTTTACCTAACTTTCTACGAAAACTGTACACTACAGAGCCTAGTTTCTTTTTTAAAACATTAGATACATAAATTATTTTTTAAATACCTACTTAAAGAATTTTATTAACCATAAACTGAAAAAAAAGTTGTTTTAAACTTGTCAGTTTTTTTTATTTATATGTGAATCCGTCGATTCAACCTTGTTACCCAAATTCATGTAGATAGGAATATAAGATATTTAATTTAGATTTTTATCACTAAATTATTTTAGAAGAATTTAGAAGTGATCAAACAAACAACATTAACCAATGTTTAAATCTTAAAAATCTAAAAAAAAAAGAAAAAAAAAAAGTATTGTATACTTATATAATGAATTTATTTTATTAATGTTTTTTTTTTTGCTTGCTGATTTTTTTTCATTATTTTTACACAGATTAGATTTTTATTCTTTTGCATGTAGAATAAATTGGTCCATAAAAATCTAATGAATTGGATACAAAAATTGTATTTAGTCAATCCCAAACCTCTTAAAATTTAAATATATTATATAAATATAAAATATATGAATAATAATAAAAATAACATATATAAATTACTTATCTTCACAAGCATTTTCTGACAAATAATGCACCTCTTTTCACTAAGCAACACATACATTAGTTGTAGGCACTATTTATCCTGTCTCTTTAATATTTTTTTATCGCTGTTTCTCACCTCAAGCGTTCCCCGTTTGACAGGGTTTAGCACGAGGAAGCGTTTCAGGAGGTTCTCACAGTCAGTCGACATGTAGAAGGGAATTCGATATTTACCCCTCAACACCCGCTCACGAAGCTCCTGCAGGTAAAATGTAATTTTAGCGTTAAAATCTGATCAGACGAGATCTGAAATCAAATACATGCATATTTGTGAGACACATCTTGAATGCATTTTTATTAAATTATTTAGTGTCTTTATTGACTGTTACAACTATTTCATAAACCTAATGAGTCAGTGACCACCATTCTCTTTTGCATTTTGCTTAAAACAACTATAATGCATAACCTCAAATGGCTTATTGCTTTAATAAATCACTGATCTCACCCAGGAATTATCACGAAACACTCCACAAATCCACAGCTTCATAGTTATACAACTATCTGAGAATGTATAGCAGGGCAAAAGTCACATTTCAGGACTGAACACACTAACCTTTAGATTCTGTCCATCAAAGGGCAGTGATCCACTGACCAGTGTGTAAAGTATGACCCCCAGACTCCACACGTCCACCTCAGGACCGTCATACTTTTTGCCTTGGAAAAGCTCAGGGGCCGCATACGGAGGGCTGCCGCAAAACGTGTCTAGTTTGTTCCCAATAGTGAATTCATTACTGAAACCGAAGTCTGCGATCTTAATGTTCATGTCTGCATCCAGAAGCAGGTTTTCTGCCTGCATGAGAGAAAAGAGAAAGAGTGAAACAAAGAGTCCTTTTTTTGCTAATGCTAATTTGTTAATGATTAATGCAAAGGGAATTTATAATCTCATTACATAAAAAAATGTATTATATTAATTATAAATTAAATAAATATTAATTCATTTTTGTTTAAATAAATATTAATTAAACGTTATACTTTTAGTACAATAAAATAATTATAATAAAGTAATGAAACTATAATATTATTGGGGGGGGGTGTCATTGCACTTTTGTTTTGCATTTATTTAATTTACTAATATTATTTAATATATTTTTATCATTAAAAATGATAACCATATAAACCAGAAAATCATTTAATAAGTTTAAGATATACTTCACTAAGATATATTGACTGATTGCTAAATAAATAAATAAATAATTAAGTAAAAGTTATTAATAATCAGTGATGAGAATCTAAAAATAAAAATTTGAATAGTAAAAATAAAAAAAAAGCAATGGAAATACATCTGTGCTCTAAAATTATTTCATTTTGGCTTGAAATATAATGAGAACATTTATTAGAATCAGTTTGTTCACCCAAGAACATTTAAAAAGCAGAGATCATTAAATCATTTTTTTAATTTTTAGTCATTAAAAAAAAATACTAAAATCGACTGCTTATTTTCAGGTTTAAATTCAATTTAGAACCACAAACGTTGCACTTGACTGTCGACAAAATGTAAATGTCATCTCTCTCAAATGTCAAGATGCGCCCTACAGTTACTCCTTACTAACATGCATTTAAGCAGACAGGTACAGACAGCAGAAGAAAGAATGAAAGTGACAACACAACCCAATATATATATAAAAAAAAGAGCCACATTTCCACCTGGCTTCCTTCACACGAGTCATTCAGACAGCTTCACTCTGACACTGGCCTCATGCATTTTACATGTATCATGCGATTTACAGAGCATCGGTCTGGAAACAAAGCGTGTAATGGAGCATGGAGACTTGGAGGGGAAAAGCAGACAAAAGGGAGATGGGAGAGAGGCAGCAGGATCTTCAGGGACTCTTGCACATGTTCTGTCCTGCTCAGAGTCATGGCCGCTAATTTGATTTAATAAACTGCTCTGTACCAAAGTACTGACTGAAGCACCATCTTGGTACGAAAGCAGAATCTATGTGCAGAGAGAATAGCAGCACTGGGAGAAGATAAACCTGTATTTCAGTCTTTTTTTGTTTTGCTGGGACATAAGATGGTCTTACCTTGAGGTCTCTGTGGACAATGTGTTTTTGATGGCAATACTGAACCGCTGATACAATCTGAAGAAGAAAAGGAGACAAAGGAGTTTTAGAATATGGAGAGAAAGACAGAACTAACTGGACGACAGACAGGGTGTGGTGTAACAGCCAATACACCACATTAACTGGCATTATTGCTTTTTCCCAGAATGCCATTGATTGGACGGGGGAGCATGTGTGCTGAGGATCTGACACATGGTCAGGGATGATAAATGAAGGGAGAGAAAAACTCTCTGAAACTGACTGCTCCAAACCATCAGAATCTGTGTGTAACTTTACGGTTACAGAAATATAGTATAGAACCCATCAAAGATGAAATTCACACTGAAAACTTTCTTGCATGCAATCCTTGTATTAATTGTTTTTGCTCTTTGATGGATTCTATTACTGACTTCAAATCATGTCGCATGTGAATGGAACCAAGTGCAAGATCGTCTTTTTCATATTTAAATAGGCTATATAGTACCAAATCCAAATTTTATGTACACAACATAAAATTGGCATCTCAGGGATAAATTATATTTTAAAATGTATCACAACAAGATATAAGAGTATTCCTTAACAAAAAGTCTATATGAAATGCAAATTCACCTTTTATTTTAATTAAACAATTTTATTATATCTAATAACTGTAAAAGAGAGAATTTGCCAAACTCTTGAACGTTTGTATAAGCTACATAGAGAAGACCAACCAAACACTCCTCACATCATGTTATCATCACATTAGACACTTCTGGCAGTAAAAGTAGTCATAGGTGACAAATACGCCTGCAATTACATTTTTTACATTACAATTTTTACATTTTTGTAACTGCATTCGAAAATCAACAGCATGTGCTTCCGCATGATGCAACATCCATTACACAGATCCTGACAAAATCTGCAGACTTTTCCTTTATTTTCTACACAGATTTAGAAAAGGAAATCTGCAATCGGGCCAAGATCCCTCCAATTATAATAGCCAAAATATTAAACAAACCAACATGCACAAATTACAGGTCTTTTACAGCCTTTAATGCTTCTTTTTATATTGTGTAATCCTCTCAAATTATAGCTCACACGAAAATTATTTCGTCTCGTTCCCAAACGCACAACATTCTGGATACTGTTTAATATTCATGCAGCTCTATCCGTGTCCCAGACATCAGATACTGGGACAGATTTCCATTTCTTTCTCCGGCTGGTGGAAGAATCTGGTGGTTTTTCTGCTCTGCTCAGAAATCTCAGCGGTGCTTCATGCCTGACCCAGATAAGCTGTCTCCACAGCAGCAGCAGCAGAGAGGAGGATGGGAGGGAGACCCCACCGCTAGGACTACAGATGTCTGCATCAGCTGCGGGCAAACCAGCCGTCCTCGTCCATTAGACCGATAGGTCGCAGTGGGATGGAGGGAGGTTGAAAGGGGTCTTTGGGTAATTAAAAGGAGCAAATGATGCTGTCAGTGGGTGGCTGTCTCATTAGAGCTCTCTCACTCCAATCAACACCTGGAGCTTTTTTTTGTTGATGGCACATTTTGGCATAAATGCAGCATCAAGCAAGAGCGAAAGCTTATGGTTGCCATCACTGTGTGTATTTGTCACCCATGACTCATTTATTACATCTGACTTATGATAATAGAGATTAATGGAGTAGCATTTGGCTGGTCAAGTGACCTTAATGTGGTGACCATAATAAAACATGCTTACCTTTATGTACAAAAGAATAACTTACATGTTTTTAAATAATCAAGGACATCGATGTGACTAGCATAAATAAAAATAATTTTTTAAATTTTTTTTATTATTAAAATACTATTTAAAAGTCGCATTCAAAACAAGTCACTTCAAAACAAGACGATAACGGCCCACCACTAATCTATATATATTTATCGTATGTATGTGTATTTATATATGCATAACACAAATAGACAGTTCACATACATATATTATGCAATCAAAAACTCGTTTGACAGCAATATTTTTTTAAATAATTTTAAACATCTGTCAACAACAAACTTTTTAAATGTACAGATTTAAAAATTTTGTGCCAAAACAATATTGTTCCAACTCAAATCAAACCATAATTTCACTACATTGCTTAATATAGATACATTTGTTTGGTCACCATAGATATTAAGCTGAGTGCAATGCATTGTTGTCTAGTATCCGCTCAGTAAATATACTGAACAAAATACATTATGTTATTTCAAACTCTTAAACCAGATTCTGAGATTTGACATAAAGCTCATTACAGCGTACTGCTGCTGCGATGTCAGCAGATGAATTTTGACGAGGACTTGTGGTGTTCCACAAGAGGTTCTTAACCTGTTCAGACCGTATTTAGTTTATGACCCCAAACCAAAAGTCATGTATATGGGCCACATTCGGCCCACCGGGAAACCCTTCACGCGGCTGCCAAAGGATCCATCGGTCGCCAAGCATCGCCCAATTGCAGCTCACAGTTTGCCATTTCTAATGAACGGAGTGTTGTGAATGGGCAGGGCGGCCCGGGTGAGAGCGAGAGGGCGGGACAGGGCTGTATCGAGTACACTGCAGTACTGTACCTGTCTAAATTTAGCTCTGGCCTCCTTCTCCTTCATTCGTCCATGTGCTACGAGGTAGTCAAACACCTCCCCTGTGGAGAGAAGAGACGCAAATGGTGAATCATATAGCGCTCATGCGTTCTCGGTTTCATATGCTTCATTATGCAGATTTACAGGGCCAGTGGCACAAGATTACATAATATGGAGCTCATAAGCAGTCAGTGTCACATTAACTTCATCAAACTCACCACCACTGGCGTACTCCATCACCAGATAAAGTGTCTTCTCCGTTTCTATGACCTCAAACAGCTTTACTGTAGAAAGAGACAGAGAAAAGGAAACACGATCATCAATGATCATTATCCTCTTATGTGCTGTCAAATGATTAATTGACTCCAAAATAAAAGCAGTTCTTTACATAATGTGTGTCTGTGTAATATGTAAACATAAATGTATATATATTTAAGAAAAATATGTTATGTTCATATATTACATACATCTATATAACATAAAATAAAACAATATAAATACATAATACATGTATTTTCAAAATATATACTGTATGTGAGGTTCTTTACACACACACACACACACACACACACACACACACACACATATATATATATATTTATATATTCACATATATACACACATACACAATAAATAGACAGTACACTCACATATATTATGTAAACAAAATTACCATCTGACAGAACTTGTATATATATTTATACTTACGCACATAAAATGTTTTTTTAAAATATAATTTACATATAAATATTATAAGACTTTTTTATTTTTTTGTTGAAATAACAATAAAATGCTGTTTTTTTAATCACAAAAATAGTAAAAAAAAAAAATAATTATATTGTAAAAAATAATTTCATTACATTCTAAAATGTCACTGATTCCTGTGATGGAAATATATAACATTCAAAATATAATAAATGTAATATAAATGCGGAAAATTTTAGTGGAAACAATGACAGCTAGAAAGAGCAGCATTTATTTAAAATAAGTAATTACTTTATATAAATGTATTTACTAACACTTTTGATCAATTTAATGCATTCTTGCTGAATAAAAACGAATTTATAGAAAAAGTCCTTATTTGATGATTGTATTAATTAAATTATTATTATGTTGTTATTGGTACAGTTTATTGCTAAAAATGTGTAAATGTAGAAATGAATACTGACCTAGATTAATGAGCGCAGTTACTGCACATTGCTAGTTCATAATACACATAATGAGTTAACTCACTTATGCTAGCTTTAATCTTTTGCTTTCTGGATGTAATATGACCTGGGCATTCCTTCAAAAGGAAAGTATTTTCGAAAACCCTTTGATTCAGCATCCTAATCACTGTTTCTCCAGCAGTACTACTGAAGCATCTAAATTAGCTGAAATGTAATTCAGTTCAGAGAGTGCCTACAGAGCTCTTCCCTGTTGACCTACAACTGCACAGACATGCGCTGTGTCTCCAGGAAAACATTACTGAAAGCTGTTTGAGATGTGAGTGACGGGCCAGGTTTAAGTAACACTACCCCACGACACACAGCATCAAACGCACTCCCAACATGTATGCTAAATTTAGTAACGGCATAAATGCCAGAGAAGGCAGCACTCTGCTTCTGTGATGATATTCGAGTTCAGAGACACACAAACACACACACTAAAGCTTTTGTGATCCGTTAACAAAACTCCATCTATTCAGAAAATAGGTCATCATAAATGCCAAGCTAATATGCTTCTGCTATTAGGAGTGGTGCCAAAAAATAAAACTGTATCGTTATTTAGTGTTCCAAATTCCTCAATTAAAAAATAATAATAATAATTTCTGAATAATTAAGGCAACTGTTATTCTTACTTTCAGAATCTAAACAAATTAATAACGAATTCTTCTTAAAACAATATATATTTTTTAATATTTGTAATATTGTACTAATATGTAAATACATATAAAAAGTACACTTATTTATGTACTTTTTATAAGTATATATATATATATATATATATATACACTCAACAAAAATATAAACGCAACACCTTTGTTTCTGCTCCGATTTTTCATGAGATGGACTTAAAGAT
>JAUMHG010000067.1:19032709-19052187 GCA_032359395.1 Enteromius anoplus | reverse complement strand
TTCCATTATATGACTACCAGACTGCCACGGTTAAAGTTAAAAATCTTTGTTTGTGTTCTGCTGAGGAAACAAAGTCATCTACATCTTGGATGCCCTTGGGGTAAGCTAATAAACATCAAATTTTTATTTTTGGGTGAACTATCCCTTAAAATACTATATAAATGCCTTCATGTAAAGAGTCTACAAAACACATACAGTAAATGTGAGCCCCACAGCTATTCTATGCTTAAAAATGCAGTGTAGATCTCCTGTTTGGTTATGAATGGACTAATGTAAACTGGTGATAACTACACCCACAAACAAGAATGTAATAGAGGAGGCAAGATGACACAGAGGTTACTGAGGTAAAAGTGAGGCAGAGACACAAAGTAAGGACACACGATACTGTTTGAAGATGGGGTTATATAAGACTAGAGGAGGAATTTGTCTTTGGGATTTGATTCCAATATCAACAAAACACTATACTGATCTGTAGATTAAAAACTAGCTATGCTTAGAAAACTGGATATGAGATAAAAAAATCAACCTTGAATGCAATGCATGTTACTTTGCATAAAAGCATCTGTCAAATGAATAAGTTAAATGCAATGCACAATATGAATTCATATAAAAACTTTAACTTTTTAATAAAGCTAAGTTTTATCTGACACACAAAATGCTGGTCTTAAATCTAAAATCAGTTTGCAAAAACATTAAGCAGCACAACAGTTTTCAACATTAATAAAAAGTGATTCTTAGATAGTTTCTGAATGATCATGTACTGAAGACTGAAGTAATGACAGGAGTATTCACCTAATTCTTTCTCTGTGTTGTCTTCTCTTTGTTCTTCACATGCAGCAATTCTTTCCATTGTGGGGAATTTTATGGTTCTTGTAATGGCATACAAGAGGTCAAACCACATGAAACCCCCTGAGCTTCTGAGTGTGAATCTTGCTGTGACAGATCTGGGAGCAGCCATCACCATGTACCCACTGGCTGTAGCCTCAGCATGGAACCACCACTGGATAGGAGGAGATGTCACCTGTGTGTACTATGGCCTGATGGGATTTTTCTTTGGAGCAGCTAGCATGATGACCCTGACAATTATGGCTATTGTTCGTTTCATTGTGTCTTTAACGCTCCAGTCACCCAGTGAGTTCCTCTTGGCTCTATCCTTGGACCTTTGTCTATTCTGATTGCTACATAGATTTCTAATGAATGGCACAACCTCAGGGTTATTAAAAATTTAAATGATCTTTTCTTACCATGTTTAATTTCTGTTAAGAATGACAAGTACAGAGATTTGTCTGATGCACATTATCTGCTAATATTTTATTGTTATACGATTAGGAAAATTCTGTGTACAAGTTAAGCTTAATCAACAGTGTTTGTGATAATGTTATTTATAACAACAATAACAAATCCAAATAAAACATAATATAATGAATATGATAAAGTACTTGTAAATTGTTGAAGTGAGCAGAAATTTAGTAGACCTACAGTATACAAAATAAAACTAATAATTATGTTTTAGTTTGAAAATTGTAAAATCACTTGTTATTTGAATTCTGAAAGATTTACTTCCCTCCTGCAGTTTAAACAATCCTGTAAAGAAAGCAAATAAGATATCTGCTAAGACGCAGAAAGTGTGTTCATCAGTAGTGATCTCTGTCACCTGACATCCTCCAAAAAGACATTTCTGTCATTTCTGGTTTATTCCACTAAAACATAACAAAGCAAGGCTTCAGTTTGACCGAGGGAGTGATCTGGTTTCAGCTGTGTAAGAGGTCATGTTCTGGCAGAGAGCTGCTAGGGAGCTCTGTAACAGCAGATAGTTGTCATTTACATAGAAACTCAACATGACAGTTGAGTAAAGCTAACTTAATAGAGTTTTTTGGCTGTCTCATGCCGGGAGAGAAACACTGAATTATTGAAATGAAACTTGGCAGTAATAACTGCTGTGGAGGGACACAAAAGGATTTCTTGTTTGTTCTTATTGCCAGACAAACTGATAGAGCTAAAAGAGATACCAAACCAGAATATCCCATAAAGTAAGCATGGTCAAATTAACCCTAAAAACATACAGCAACCACCTGGAATGCCCTAACAACCACCTAGAACACTCCAGAAATCATATAGCAATGCACTAACAACCAGCTGGAGCACTTCTGCATCACATTGGCTATTTTTGCATGAGCAAGCTCCACTCATGTTTTTATAAAATGAAACAATCTATTATTCATGTTTGTGTTTAGTACCAGATGTCAGTTTAGTTTATTTGTGCATCCATAATCTGGAAAAGGCCACCTACAGCTATAAAAAAAAAAAGAAAAAAAAAAAGACACAAAAATGAATGTAAACGTCACAAAAAAAATACTTTTGTAAAATATACTTTTATGAAAATAAGATTAGAAATAATAACTAAATAATTTACATTGTTTATCACTGTAGCCACATCCACCCCTTATGGATTCATAAATTCGCTCTGTTATTGGAAAACAAGCACAAAAATAAAGAACGTTTCATAAGCAAATAGCACATTTTGGCAACCACAAACAGCAGGCAATCCTGATACAAAAAGCAGCTAAAAAATGGTCATATAAATCTAGATTATCTTAAATTATTCTTATAAGAAAGAAAATAAAAATGCTACTAAAAATAAATAAAAGAGCAACATATAAAAACTGATTTTGCATTCAGAGCTCCATTTTAAGTTTCAACTGTCTTGTTTATTTCCATAGACGAGAAAATCAGCAAAAGAAACGCAAAAATCCTTGTGGCAACTACATGGCTATATGCGCTGCTCTGGGCTATTTTTCCTTTGATTGGCTGGGGAAAATATGGCCCGGAGCCCTTTGGCCTGTCCTGTACTTTGGCCTGGAGGGACATGAAGGAACAGAGCCATTCTTTTACTATCACAATTTTCCTCATGAACCTCATCCTCCCAGCCATCATCATCATCTCGTGCTACTCTGCTATCGCTCTGAAACTATACATCACCTACAAGTCAATGGATGACAATAACCACATCCCCAGCATGATAAAGATGCAGCGCCGGCTCATGTTGGTGAGTCTGTTTGATTTACTGTTTCAATGCTATTATGAGTTAAGTTCTATTCATGCTCACCTGAATGTGATATAAAACCCAAGAGCATCAGTGGCTTTCTAGCTGATGCTTTTATCATTAATAACTCATACAAGACAGGTACAGCATATTAATAATGTAAAAACATATTTTAACCCACTTAACCCACGTTCTCTGAAGGAGGAAACAGAGACTTTACATATGGGATCTCGCTTGAGAGACCAATCTTCTTCGAATCTTTTGGAAAAGGCCAATGAATATTGGCGTGCAATAATCACAGCCAGGTTCACCTCATCACAGCGTGAGAATAAAAGGGCACGGCTGGATTGCACTTGCAGGTTTTCGCTGAGGAGCCGAGTCGGCGGGTTGTGGGTCTATGAGCCATGAGCCACGCGAGAATTAGCTTCCGTATTTGTGCCTTTAAATTGTTTTTACTTTATTTGTTCCTGTTGCTTTTTGTGCAGTGGATAAATAACAGAATAATTGTTTTTATTAAATTAATTTTAAGATAAATCCATCTTGCGGGAGTCCCACGAATAATTAGATTCTCCCGCAACCCGCATTAACATGAGGACCTTACCGCCCGTACCCGCATTCAGCCATCAAATCTTGTTGCAGAAAATCTTTGCTTGTTGCAAATCTCTAGCTTGCAGATCCCCTACCCTCTTGATGGAGGCCAAAGCGATCAGGAGGGCTGTCTTTAATGACAGGTATTTTACCTCGACTATGCTAAGGGCTCAAAAGGAGCTTGCTGCAGGCCGGTAAGGGCGACGGCAAGGTCCCAAGAAGGTATAGAGGGCAGTCTCGGAGGATAAACCCAACGCGCACCTCTGAGGAACCTAACGATGAGTAGGTGCTTACCAAAGGATTCACCGTCCACTGCATCATGGTATGCCGCTATGGCAGCGATACATACCTTAATAGTTGAAGGGGACAGTCTGCGCTCCAACTTTTCCTGCAGGAACGAAAGCACAACTGTAACCGAGCATCTCTGGGAGTCCTCTTGGCGTAAGGAGCACCAGTCGATGAACAAACCCCATCTCTGAACATAGGCCTGCCTTGTTGAGGGGGCCCGAGACTGAGAGATGGTGTTAATCAAGGCTGCTGGCAGGCCGGAGAGGTCTGGAACTAGACGTGCAAGTTCCAGAGAACGGGTCGTGGGTGCCAAATCGTGCCCATCCCCTGATATGAGAAGGTCTCTCCTAAAGGGGAATTCCCAAGGAGGGACTGCCGCGAGGAGTATTAGGTTGGTAAACCAAGTCCGGGAGGGCCAGTAAGGCGCTACCACCAGAACTTGCTCCTCGTCCTCCCTGATCTTGCACAGGGTCTGCGCAAGGAGGCTCACTGGGGGAAAGGCATACTTGAGCCCCGGAGGCCAGCTTAGTGCCAGTGCATCCCTACCGAGGGGCACGTTGGCGAGGGAGTAAAACAGGCGACAATGGGAGGACTCGGGGGAGGCGAAGTCTATCTTGGCCTCGCCGAAGTGGCTCCAGATCAGCTGGACTACCTGGGGTGGAGTCGCCATTCTCCAGGGTGGGTGGATTGCCCTGGAATATGAACAGCGCACCGTGGTTTCAGCTGCGTCTTACTCCACAGGAGCAGATGGCGGGCGAGTTGCGACATGCGGCGGGAGCATAGACCACTCTGATGGTTAACATACGCAACGGCTGCAGTGTTGTCCGTCCGGACGAGCACGTGCTTGTGGAGCAACATTGGTCGAAAGCGTCAAAGGGCCAGAAGCACGGCCAGCAACTCGAGGCAATTGATATACCACCAGGTCCCTGTGCTGACACAACAGCTTCTGCGAGTGAGCCATTGTTAGCGAGTCATCGAGGTAGTTAATGATGCGGATGCCCATCCGCCATAAGGGAGACAGAGATCCCTCCGCTACTGTAGCTTGGTTAAGACTCGGGGAGACAAGGACAGGCCAACCGGGACCTACAGGTGGATGGCTGCGAACCAATCCTGGTGCCAGATGCATGTTAGTATGCGCTTCGGCGTGAGCATTCTCAACGGCAGACTGAAAAGGGACCGATTCCAGGGCTTGGAGGACCAGGATGTGTTTCAACCCAACGCTCTTTTTGGGCACGATGAAGAAAGGGCTGTAAAACCCTGCCCTCAACTTGGCTGGAGGGACAGACTCGATTGCGTCCTTCACCAGTAGGACTGCAACCTCCGCACAGAGGACAGCGGCGTCCGTGTCTGGACGAACAAGGGTATAGAAAAGCCTCTTTACCTGGGCGGGCGCTTGGCGAACTGAATCGCATAGCCGAGGCGTACCGTCCGAATTAACTACCTCGATGGGTTGGGGGCTGTAATCAGGTCCCCAACCGTGTCGCCAGGGGTATCAAGGGTATGGTGACAGCCGTGCCCACGGTGGGGCAGCCTGGTGGGGAACCAGGGAGGGGACCGGCCCCAGAAGGATGAACATCCTGGGGGCAAATCTGGTTGCTCTGGGCAGCCCTTACCTTCTCCACTGGTTCCTGCGCTGGCGATCCAGGACTCCAGGTCCGCATCTGAGGAGAAAAGAGAGATTTGGTTAGATGGGGACCTCGGGGCACTTGGCCCAGAGGTGTGGAATATTGCTCCCTCTGTAGAAGATACTGCAGATGTTACTGTCCCCGAGGAGCAATCACCATCACCTCCCGGCTGCCTGTGTCAGGGGCGCTTCTTGGAGCTGCGGGTATTTTTTGGCGTTGTGGAGGCAGCCTAGCATCGTGTGCTTCGGCTGAGGACGGAGCAGAATGACTGGGTGCCATGGGGGGATGCTCTCGGCGATGAGAAGTCTGAGGCTGGGCGCTAGGGGGCTTGGTCTGTGAGAGCGGACGAAGTCTTACACACCGCGGACGGGGGCCGTGGTGGCCCATGCCAGGCAGCAGCGCTACGCGGGCAGAGATGCACCACCACAGTGTGCTCGACCTGGGGGATCGACAACAGACAAACTGCATGAGACGAGGCTCCGAAAGTAAAAAGCTGCAAGTGCAACCCAGCCCTGCCCTCTTATACTCACGCTGTGATGAGGTGCACCTGGCTGTGATTATTGAACGCCAATATTCATTGGCCTTTTCCAAAAGATTAGAAGAAGATTGGTCTCTCAAGCGAGATCCCATATGTAATGTAGTGATTCGATTAGAGTAATAACTATGTCCATTAATACATTCGACAACAAAACACCTCAATCGCTCAATTGGAGTCTTTCTTGTCTCTGCATCTCAGTCAGATTACGGCTTACTCAGGGCAGGTCTGAGGTAAGACACCAGTTCAGTCTATGTGACATGCTGCTATCAATCAACTATTGTGGGAGTGGTCACACCAACATGCATTTGAGAATGGCTTGATTTCAGAAGGGGCAACTTATTTTTCTTTTAATTTAATAAAAAATACTTTTGGATCTTTATCATTGTAGGGTGGTAGTTTAAGCACACTACCTACACACATTTTAGTCCAAACAGCTTGTAAAAGTGTATGCGGCACCGGATGACCCCTTTAAAGGTATAGCTTATTAAAATAAAATCTCAATTCTGTCACCATCTTGATGTTTCAAACCTGTATGAGTTGGTTTCTGTTTTGTAACAAAAAATATGTTTTCCTGGGCATAGTGCATGCATCACAAAAATCTATGTTTAAATAATTTTAATTATGCAAAACATCACAACTTTGAAATAAAAAAGAAAGAAAGAAGCATTTTCATTCAACATGTTCAGGAGAATCAGGACTGTCACTTACAGGAAATCCAAAACTCACTTTCACTAATTTGTAGAATATGCACAACCTCACACTAAAAGATTTTTCTAAAACCCCGGGTAGGTTTAGTGGTGGGGTTAGGTGTACGTCATTCTTACAAATTCATTTCAAGATTGAATTGGCAAATCAGAAAATACGTACAATTTAGCAAAAAGTGAGGTCGTACAAATTAGCCAACGCATAAAATATGTAGGAATTGCCATGGGATTGGGCTGGGAAATCTGGTGCAAAGAAAGCAAAAATTGAACTTTTGGGATGAAATGGCCAATCACCTGAGCAACTTATTTCGTCGCATGATTTGCTGAGCCACATAACTGTTTTGATAAGAACTAATATTATATGAATGATGCAATGTAAACAATAATTCAAAGCTTTTGTCTGGCTTGAAAAGAAATGGAATATTGAACCCATTGCATGGACTTTATAGTGTGTTAAATGGAGCTGGAATGCCCTGTGTTCTGTTGATATAAGAAAGAAGACATGCCTGACATGTAAGATATCATATTTGTGTTCCACAGAAGAAATAATAATAATTGAAGAGTTTCAAGACAGCAGCCTTTCAGTTACTAATCTTTACATCTTAAACTCAGATTTTTTCGTTTCTAGTTTAATATTACTTAGAGATATGTCACCTTGTAGTATGAATTGGATTTTCATAACAGATGAATATAACTCATTAAAAACTGAGCTCTATTCATCTTCGACATACTTGAGCTTTCCAAAGAAACAGTTATAACAAACAACTGTAAATGATTCAATAACCACCTGCTTTCCTTTTTCATGTTTATATCTGTGAATATTCTACCCACAAGATACAATTTCCAAGCTGCAGATAGAAGCTTCATCATCTGAAGGTTTATAAAAATAGTGATGCATTCAGATTTTTTTTCGTTTATGGTGGTCTGTATGAAATCTGTATGATCTGTTTTCTAATCTAACTGTCTAAGAAACCTACACTGTAAAAATGATCATATATGTACTGTAATGGTAAAACATTATAAAAACATCAGCAATAATCCACATGACTTCACATTTAAGGACATACCCTTTAGAAGTGTTTAGGTTGGACTGTTTTGGCTTATAAACAGTACTTGATCTGAGCATATTTCTCTCTAGATTAAGATGAAACAGTTTTTTTACTGGAAAAAGCAATATAGAGGACTCATAGGTTAGCCAGAAGCATTGGTTAAATTAAAGTGAAAAATTTCTAAGTGATGGAATTATTTATTACAAAGATACAGCTTTTCACTTTACAAGACATCGACTGATGGATTGGGGTGGTGTGGGCTACTTGTAATGTTTTTATCAGCTGTTTTGGACTCTCATTCTGATGGCACCCATTCACTGTAAAGTATCCATTGGTGAGCAAGTGATGTGATGCTAAATTTCTCCAAATCTGTAGAAAAAAAAAAAAATAAAATAAACTTGGATGCCTGAGGGTGTATATGAAAAAGCAAATTAATTTTTTTGGGTAAATTTTTAACATCAAATTTTATTATGAAGTTGCCTATATAAAAAAAAGGTAAGAAAAAAAAGTAAATTTCTAATTTTTTTTTAACACTGTGACAATGCATTTTACGAATATTGTTACTAATTGCTTTTGTTACTCTTTTGTAATTTGCATGGATGACAGTGTCTGCTTAATGCATAAATTATCATTGATGCATTTTGTAGTTCTACATGTGTATAGAATGAAATGGAAGCCGTTTCCACCACTGAATAAGAAAAAAAAAAAAACCTTTATTGTGACTTTTTATCTCACAATTCTGACCTTTTTTTTCAGAAAATGAGATATAAACTCGCAATTTTGAGTAAAGTCAGAATTGTAAGATATAAAGTCAGAATTGCAAGTTAAAAAGTCAGAAGTAAAAAAGTCAGGATTGTGAGACAAAATCAGAATTGCGAGATATAAAGTCGGAATTGCCAGACAAAGTCAGAATTGTTAGATATAAAGTCGGAATTGCGAGACAAAGTCAGAATTGCGAGAGATGAAGTCGGAATTGCGAAACAAAGTCAATGTTAGATATAAATTCAGAATTGTTAGATATAAAGTCGGAATTGCGAGACAAAGTCAGAATTGTTAGATATAAAGTCAGAAGTTATAAGGTCGGAATTGCGAGTTATAAAGTCAGTTTTGCTAGTTAGAAAGTCAGAAGTTATAAAGTCAGGATTGCGAGACAAAGTCAGAATTGCGAGATATAAAGTCAGAATTGCAAGTTAAAAAGTCAGAAGTTAAAAAGTCTGGATTGTGAGACAAAATCAGAATTGCGAGACAAAGTCAGAATTGTTAGATATAAAGTCGGAATTGCGAGTTAGAAAGTCAGAATTGCGAGTTAGAAAGTCAGAAGTTAAAAAGTCAGGATTGTGAGACAAAATCAGAATTGCGAGACAAAGTCAGAATTGTTAGATATAAAGTCGGAATTGCGAGTTATGAAGTCAGAATTGCGAGTTAGAAAGTCAGAAGTTATAAAGTCAGGATTGCGAGACAAAGTCAGAATTGCGAAATATAAAGTCAGAATTGCGAGACAAAGTCAGAATTGTGAGACAAAGTCAGAATTGTTAGATATAAAGTCAGAATTGCAAGTTAAAAAAAGTCAGAAGTTAAAATTGTCTTGTAATTAGTCTTCTGTCTTTAAAACCCCTGTCTTTTGAGTTCAGTGTTGTCCGTCAATATATGTGTTAAGGTGTGTGTAATCTCCGTATTTTGAACCATTAAAAAAGAAGTATTATTTCGAGAATCCTGCTCTCTCCTGTGTTCTCATTCATCCTCCTGGGCACGCACCGTGACAGATATAAAGTTGGAATTGCCAGACAAAGTCAGAATTGTTAGATATAAAGTCGGAATTGCAAGTTATGAAGTCAGTAGTTATAAAGTCAGGATTGCGAGGAAAAGTCAGAATTGCGAGAAATAAAGTTTTGCGGAATTGCGAGACAAAGTCAATGTTAGATATATATTCAGAATTGTTAGATATAAAGTCGGAATTGTGAGACAAAGTCAGAATTGTTAGATATAAAGTCAGAAGTTATAAGGTCGGAATTGCGAGTTATAAAGTCAGAAGTTATAAAGTCAGAAATGTGAGTTATAAAGTCAGGATTGCGAGTTATAAAGTCAGAAGTTATAAAGTCAGAATTGCGAGTTACAACGTCAGAATTGTTCGATATAAAGTCGGAATTGCGAGTTAGAAAGTCAGAATTGCGAGTTAGAAAGTCAGAAGTTATAAAGTCAGGATTGTGAGACAAAGTCAGAATTGCGAGATATAAAGTCGGAATTGCGAGTTAGAAAGTAGGAAAGTTATAAAGTCAGAATTGCAAGATATAACGTCAGGATTGCGAGACAAGCCAGAATTGTTAGATATAAAGTTGGAATTGCGAGTTAGGAAGTCAGAATTGTAAGATATAAAGTTGGAATTGCGAGTTATAAAGTCAGAAGTTATAAAGTCAGGATTGCGAGACAAATCAGAATTTTTAGATATAAAGTTGGAATTGCAAGTTATAAAGTCAGAAGTTTTAAAGTCAGAATTGCGAGTTATAAAGTCAGAAGTTATAAAGTCGGAATTGCGAGACAAAGTCAGATGTTAGAAAGTCGGAATTGCGAGTTATAAAGTCAGAAGTTATAAAGTCGGAATTGCGAGTTATAAAGTCAGAAGTTATAAAGTCGGAATTGCGAGATATAAAGTCAGGAGTTATAAAGTCGGAATTGCGAGTTATAAAGTCAGAAGTTATAAAGTCAGAATTGCGAGTTATAAAGTCAGAAGTTATAAAGTCAGGATTGTGAGGTATAAAGTCAAAATTGTAAGATATAAAGTCAGAACTTCAAGACAAAGTCAGAATCATTAGATATAAAGTCAGAATTGTATGATGCAAACTTGCAATTCTGAGAACATATTAGTCTTTTTTTTTCACTCAAAATTAGCCTTTATAACTCACAAGTAAGTTTATATCTCACAATTATGAGAAAATTAGTCAAAATTGTGAAAAAGTCGCAATAAGCTTTTTATATTTTTTATTCATTGGTAGAAACAGGCTTCCATAAAATGTGCACCGAACATCACCTGCCCCCAAAACAGATATGAATGTGTTATTCTTCTCTTTTACAGATCGCTGTGCTAATCAGCATTGGGTTTGTAGGCTGTTGGGCACCTTACGGCATCGTCAGCCTGTGGTCTGTCTACCGGCCCGGTGACTCGATCCCTCCTGAGGTCAGCATGTTACCCTGTCTGTTCGCCAAGTCATCCACCGTATACAACCCTTTCATCTACTATGTCTTCAGCAAGACCTTTAAACAAGAAGTCAACCAGTTGGGCCGCCTCTGCGGGAGATCTAACATCTGCCGTACCACTGATGCCAAAATTGGCCCAGAGAATACCATCTACCTAATGTGTGATGTAAACAAGTCCAAAGTTGGAGCAGAGGAAAAAACAGAAGAGAAGAGCAGGGAGAATGAGACTGAAATGATGCCAAATCAGTTGGACATGTGAATCTGTACAAAAACTGATTGGTGGAAACTTTTGAGCTGTTTTTGCCTGGTTAAAGGAACATGGAGTGGTTTGTGTCTTTTTTCATTCCACAAGTAGCAATTCCACTCTGTATGATCACGCTGTATGGAATAGACCATTGTTGTGTGACATTATCAGTAAGGTGTTTAGGTGTTGTTATAAAAAATGGCATTTTGCTGACACATTCAATGCACTGTTTCAGCATTCTAATACACTCAAATACAAGATTATTATTTAAATGGATGAGTCAGAAATGTATGTAATTCCAAACCTGTATGATTTTTTTTCTTCTGTGGAACACAAAAATAGATATCATGCATCTGTTTGCTTTTGGTAGGTGCATTATGATTTATTGTCCCAAACTCCATAACAGACAAAAAAAAAAAAAAAAAAAAAAAAAAAAATTCGGTTAATGTTGTTATTTAAATTTACTTACAGTTGGTATTAGTAAAAGACAAATAAAGAACATTGTCTCTCACAAAGAAAGAAAAAAAAAAGGTAATTAAAAAGAAAAGAACTAAAAAATGAAAATGAAAATAAGAAGTACTAAAAATACATATATGTTCAATAACTTAGAGCGGAAAAAGCATTATTAAAGAATCATAAAACTACTTCACATGATTCATGCAATATAAGGCACAAAGTGAAATGTATGTTATTTAGGATTTGTTAAGCTGTCAAATCTCAGTTGATTCCTACAAAATGTAATGGTATCAAGTGTGTTTTTGCTTGTCATTTATAATCATGATTTTGCATGGTATTTATGTGCTCTGGATTTGCAATATTTCTGTCTCCTCGCAAATGTGCATCAAAATTACTTTTTTTATTGTGAAAACAAAGTCAGTTTGGAACAACATGACAGTTGAGTAAATAATGACAGTTTCTTTTTATTTTCAAGTGAACTACAAAACCCGATTTAGCCATGTTAAATGAAACCATGTTGAATTACTATTTTGACCTGTTTGATTGACTTTGCTTGCAAGTGAATGTGTTTTAAAGGTTTTGAAAGCTGTCCAAGCATTGCACAGCCATCCTCAGGAAAGAAAAAAACAAAACAAAAACTATCTAGTCAAAGGACATGTGGATGCTTTGATGAAGAGCGTGGTGTTCTTTCACGTCAATGACTCCACTGTGGCCATAACCAGGTCGTTTGGGACTGCAGTCATTCATCTCGTCAAAGAGCACTTTGGTGTTGGATATGCAGGTTGTTTCCCACCATTGATAAAGAGTGTTTGCACTGATTCACCCTGCAGGGTCTCGTTGTCTGTGAAGCACATGATGTCCTGTTATGAAAATACTTTTTTGTTCCGTTTAATACCTGGGGTGGAACATAAAAATGCAACTTTTTTAAGAGACTGTAAAATGATTAATTTCTCTGGTTTTACTATTTATAGGTAAGTGCTTGATTAAAATAATAACAATAATGTTGTAAACTATTAGCTATATATGACAGTATTTCTCCCAAATTCCAAATAAACATTGTCATTTTACAAAAAGATGCTTTCAGACCTCGAATAAATGTGAATGCGCTTGAAGCAAGGCCTCTCTAGGTCTCTATTTAACCACTGGACGACCAGGTGTCTTTACAATTTTAAAGTGGTCATTGGAAACAAAATTCAATGGCGTCTGTTCACGCAAATCATTCGTGATCCAGCTTCATCTTTATGAATGTGCTAGTTAGCCAGTTTTGTTGTCACTCAAGAGAATAGAGGGGCGTGGTCAGTAGAGCTCATTAGCATTTAAAGCAACAAGGTCCAGAATGGCTCGATAAAAACAGGGCAGATTTTAAAAGATTTTAGACTACCATTGAGAAAGTTTAACCAAAGTATGTTATAGACTTTTCATTAAGACCCTAAAGAATAATATCAACTTGTGGAAAATGGCCATCTGAAGAAACCTTTTAACGCTCAATGTACAGTATCCCTCTCCCAGTAAAGACAGAATTGAACATCACTCAAATAGTTGTAACTACAAATTAATAATGTATTTTCAAAATATTAACTGTGTTGATCTTGAAACCTTTGAATCATCGCCCCATCCCCTTGGTGGGCATTCTATAAGTTTACATCACTATATTGAATTACATCCTATCCTTGTTAGAAAATTATATAGGGCAAGTAATAGATTATTTTATGAAAAGTGCATCGTATCATTAATTCAGACCTTTGTCACAGAAAGCCTTTTCCTTACCATGCTTTAAAAATCACAAGATAGTAGCCTATGTATCAATTGAAAACTTAAAATCTCAAAATTCATCTTTTAAAATCAGACATTGCATTACCATGAAAATGGCTCATCAAAATCATGTTACAAAATGTGTTCATTCATGAATTATAAAACATTAAGTTTGGATAGTACACTGACAGTTAACAGGTAAAATAATTATAATATAATCATAAAATTAAGAAATGTTTCGTAAGTTTATCGATTTCTGCACCGAAGACTGGAAAAAAATGTGCAGAGAAAACTGTTATATCACAGCAATATATTTAAAACATTCAAAAACATTTAAACGTCTTACAGACAACAAACTTTTGAATGGTACAGTAGTGTATCTCCAACAGAAAAACTATAATATATGAAAATTAACTTCTGAAAAAATATGGTTGTTGATGAGTTTTTGAAGTCATTTTCAGTGTTTTAGACTCACTCATTCACTGTCTCTCTGGGCAGCTTGAAAATATCACCAAAAATATTTGAGAGTTAATATCTGAAGCTAAATATTTAAAGAACTTGATGTTGAGTAAGACAAATAACACTGACACTGCTTTTAAACATGGTGTTTCATAGACTGTTTCAGATTCTAGATGAAAATGTATAATTGATAAAGTTAAATGTCCCAGTTAGAGCGCCACATGTTCTACAGATCAAGTCTTATTACAGTGTGTAAAAATATAAATATGGCCTCTTAAAGCCACTGTTAAATATAAGTTTAAAATCAATCTGGTGGTAAACTGACTCTGTCTCTTTCCCAAATGTGTGTTCTGCAAGTACAGTATGTTGTAAGGTTGGTGAGCTGGAACGAAATTTATTTTTACGGCAACAACAAATGCACATTTACCAGATGTTGTCGTATTATAGGTTAACAAGATGCAAAAAAGTATTTACTACTGTATATGTTTTTAGCAAAGGGCTATGAGCAAGACATTGCTCACAGAGGAATGAGGATGTGAAATTTTGATCGAGTGGTAGTAGGATACTTTTGAAATTATTATTAATATTATTTCACAGGATGAAATCTTTGAGAGTGACACAAACCAGCTACCATAAAATAATCTGCTGGATTTCTGACATGTTCTAGAAAGCATCCAAAAACCATCCAAGCAGCAGGGCACAATTATTCTGCATTCTGTTCAAAATAAAATAGAAATCAAGATCTAAATCTAAACAATAAAATCAGAATACATTTAAAAAAACTAAAAAAGTGTTGATGCGCTTTGGCTGTCTGTAAGGGGGCTCAGTTTAATACTTCACTGGCATTAATGCAGAACAGCGTGTTATGAGCAGCAAGCCTTAAATCACGTCTGTAATTTCAGTCACAGCAGGTACAAGGAAATATGAGGAAAAACCTTGGGTGATAAGACTTCGTTATATAGTGACCTGGATCTGTCCATGCAATGACACGACTGATTCACACCACTAATTCTCACCTTCCTCACGTCACATGATGTCTTGATTCCACTCTCTTTAATATTAGCCACTGAACACATCCATGCTTAAATATGACCTGCATTCAATTTCATACACTGTAAAAGAAAAAAAAATCCATAACATCTACGGTATTTTTTATTTTTTTTTTTTAAATACAGTAACCATAATTTTTAATAAATCTAATAACTGATATAACGTTAATACACCAAAGTGAAATCTCACAAAGTGAAATCTTTTTCTTTTTTACTTTGAAATACACTGATAACTACCAAGTGCAGGTGGTGATGGGAAAGTCACATGTGGAACCAAAGCTCATCACAAGTAGCTTTTCAATAGTAACAGTTGTAAAAGGTGCTCAGTGTCATTCACACAAACACCAAACACCATCATGTTAAGAGTTATTAAATTGAAATATGCAACATTACATCTAACATACAACCTTAATAAACATAACTGATACAAAAAACTAGGAAGAAACATTTCAACATTATTTCAAAGAAAAAAAATTAAATTCAAACAAAATGTAAAATACAATGCATTGAATTCTGGGAATGTCAGTTTACGGTGTTTGCCTGTAAATTTACCGTTTTACCGTGTTTTTTTTTAGATCTTATACACATTATAGTATAAATAAATCAGATAATGGATAATGATTTTACCGAACATTACAGAGTGTGTTCAGCACATTTATGGAAAACAGATACCTAAAACCTGCAGAGCAGCCTATGCTGACTATGCCAACTCTTTAAGGACAGTCTGGTGCTTCTGACTAATATCTTTAAGTAAGATACGTTTTCTTATTAAAAGGACTACTCAAGAGCGGGGTGTAACTGGTGGGTTTTATGTCATAAAATAAAATGTGAAAGTATATTGAGCTTGTTAAACCACAGACCTTATTTTGGGGATTTAAGCAAATTACCAATGACTTTGGTGCGATGATCCTGAAGAGCTAAAATACAAACCTGCTTCCAGGCTTTTGCCTAAAAAGTTCACCACTCTATAATGTACAGTATGTGAAAGAAAATGTGTTTTTTGAAGCTTCACCTGCATAAACTGATTGCATTACACCAAATACACAAACAGAACTGTACATACATAACCAACAAATAAGAATATAGAGTACAGAGAGCTATTCGTACCTTCATTGTTAGCAATGGGTGCAGGGATGCCAGGAACTCTGTCACACAATGCTAAAAACAGCAATGTTAATAAATGTTTATCTGACAAATCATGTAGAATTGACACTTCCCACAATGTATGTCAGATACTCTATTAAAATTGTACAGCTCCCAAAAGATTGGAATAATAAAGATCAGCTTTACAGAAATATTCATTAAGTTGAAACTTTCAGATCTGCATGGATAATCTGCATGATTCATTTCTGCCGCAAAACCCATAGCCCCTTGATCCGTGCATTACCATGACAATCAGAGCTTACGCCATTGAAGATGACCCTCAATCACATGTGCTCACCTCAAGCCATCACTCTTCCAGAGATAACAGGTTTATCAGTTAAAATGACTCACTACCGAGGAGATGTGCAAGCGCTCGACTAATGGCTAGTATTGACAGCACTCGTAATCCCGCCTGAAAGCCTTTCAAAGGATGGATTCTAAGAACTGGAATTTTTGAAAAGTAATTGTAAAACTGGGTTGGCTTAACAACCTTTAGTATAACAAACACTTAGTAGAATACAAAGCAATGGCCGCAATTATTTATCACCTTTTAAATATACTGTGCAATACACAGTACAATCACAATTTGTTACTGCAATTCTGAAACTAAGAGATTCCTAGAATGGTATATTTTTATAAAAAAGAGGATTCAGTGAAGCCAGGATAGAAAATAATTCCAAAACTACAGGTAGTGATAGAAAATTAACTTTTCGATTAAGGGGTGACCTTTGCCGCCTTAGAATAGTTATAATGGACACTTTTGACACTAATGAACGTTATAATGGACACTTTTTAACTGTAAAAAATCTTATTGTATAAATGCAACTAGAATAATAAAGCTGTTACCAATCAAATGAAATATCTACAGAATCTGAAATGACATTTAGATGTATAGCAACAATAATGCAGCTCAGAGATGGCATGAGTGCATTTACGCTGCAGGTACTTGCATAAATTATATTAAAAGGTTAATGTTTTAAATATAAAATATATGAAATATAGACATGGTGGAGAAATGGTGGGGGGGGAGGGATTACACTATAAATATGAAACTATTGAAATTATTAAAAGGCCACTGAATTTTTCACTAACCCGATTTCATTTCATTTCTGAATCATTTGTAAAGCATGCGCCATGCTCTACTATTCCAGCAACAGGAAAGCTACTATTAACTATGACTTTTCCCTCAATTAATTCTTAATTTGCTGCTTATTAGTAGTTAAAAGGCAGTTGTTAAATTTAGGTATTGGGTAGGATTAGGGCTGTAGAATAAGGTCATATAGAACAAGGAATACATGCTTAATAAGCACTAATAAATTGCTAATATTTTAGTAATATGCATGCTAATAAGCAACTAATAGGTGTAACCGTAAACTAAAATATTTATAATGCATATTCATAATTTACTGAAAGCGATCTGCTCTGTACAAATAACATGGACATTTTTTTTTAATTCATGTTACATTTAGAAAATAAAATCTCATACTTAAAAAAATCTTGTATTTTATATATATATATTTTTTTTTTTTCCTTACGGATCGATTCCATGAATAAAATAAGATTTATACACAAACACACCATCAAAAAAGGCATTTGCTGAATGTTATTCTATTGTCTGTCAGGGAAAAACTTCATCAACATATTAAATGTTCACACACTGAATAGATGAAAAATATTCTTAAACTGTTGCATAAACCCGTCAAAAACATAAACAGGCCCACAGCAAGTCCCATGAGACATGTGAACAAAATGTCAAACTGAATCACATTTCCTGTCATAATCATTTTGTTGTTGTTTGGAAAAATCAAGTAAGAGGCATGTTTTTTTTTTGGAAGCTTTTTTTAATGCCGTCACAGCAGACAAAAGCTACATGGGGTCTAAACAAGCTGGCAGGTGGTCATTAACATGAAGCTAATTTGAAGTGACTGCTGATATTGGGATATTTGCTCCTGTTTAGGATGATAGACACCAAGGTGTGAAATTCCATCCAAAAAAATAAATTTAAAAAGGACCTGCATAAAGCAACTTGTTTACCCAAAGGAACAGCCTTTCAGATTGTAGATAAGCTTTTTCAGAACATATTTGGAGAAATTTAGCTTTATTTCGCTTGCAAACTAATGGATGCTCTGCAATGGACGGATGCCATCAGAACTAACCCACACAACTCCAGTACATCAATTAACATCTTGTGAACTGAGTCTACATCTTGGATGGCCTGAGACTCGCAAGATTTACATTTTTTGGGTGAACTATTCCTTAAACTGTAAATCCTTCACATTAGCATTGTTATATTTAAAGCAAGGTTTATGAGTGCATTACCAAATCAGTAACAATAAAATCAGCCAAAAAGCCGTCACAGAACGCTCACTTTCATATCACCAAGGGTGCACGGTTTCATATGGACTTCATATGGATAGAGTAGACATATAATCAACATCCACATGCTTATTTCTACTGCAAGCTGAAACAGATGTTGCTCAATAAGATAGAGATCATGCACAATGTCTTGCACAATAAGGCAGTAAGTCTAACCTTGAGAAAAAACAGAAAGCTTCTATTACTGTATATATAAAATCCATTATCCAAGAAGCTAAGTTCCTGTGCTTATGGTGTTTTCTACTGTTGAATAAAACAACAAAACAGCTTCAGAAGATTATGAAATTATGAGGTAAAATGGCAAAAGGTGATGTAAGAAAAGCGCTGTTGACCACATCGACATTTCGATTTTAATGCATTATTTCAAACTATACAAATTTTAGACAAAATTAAAAAAAATTTTCAATCAAACACAACTCTGATGAGAGTCGATTTCACACTTATTACACCATGTAGTGATAACTGTTGGAATATCAAACTTGTTTTTTTTTTACTTTGTCTGAGTCAGGAACCTCAATGAATGGTTGTCTTGAGCTGAAGCGCATTTAGAGATGTTAGTGTGATTGCTCTGTGGTTACATCGCCTGTCGGTTCTTCTCCAGGCTTTTTTCAATGCTGTCAAGAACTTCCACCGCTGCTTGAGGAATTCTGGTCCCTGGGCCGAAGATACAGCTGACGCCGCTCTTGTACAGGAACTCATAGTCCTAAAAAAATATGAGACAATTGCATCAAGGAATGCATCAACTGAACTACTTTACATCATTTCATGATTAGCAAACTAATTAATTGAATTCTGTACTGAACCTAGAACGTATCAAATGCTTTGCAACACATATTAAAACTAATTAAGTCTAACTAATTAGTTTTTGATAAAACAATGTCAATCACAGTCATAAATAGATACAGTCTTGACCTAAAATAAAACGTGATGAGAGAAAATAACAACATATACTGCTCTACATGAACATACTGT
>JAUMHG010000067.1:18990421-19002986 GCA_032359395.1 Enteromius anoplus | reverse complement strand
TTTAACTAAGGCCTAGTCCTGGTTTAAACTAAGCCATGTTTGTGAAACATTGTGTTGATAAATAATAAGATGGCAGTGCTGACACACAGATATCTCAAATATAATAGGTAGCACACAAATTCTGAATGCCTTTGGAAGATTTCTAATGGGCCATTTTAATGTAGATTAATCTAGATTAAAAAAATTAATCTATGCCCACCCCCAATATATATATATATATAGTTTCATGTCTTTTTAAGCAATTTAAATAGGACCTCATATGTTTCCGGCAATACAATTATTTTTGGATATAATTGGATGCTTTTCTTTTAAGATGTTAAGAAATTACGGCGCATTCTGTTTGCTCTCACAGATGACGATCTCAAAATAAAATAAAAAAATGGTATGGGATCCAAAATTTATGGCATGTACATTTATTGGTGTTTCATTACCACTAATCTTTCCCATTTATTCACCTATTTATTTAATGTTGTATTATAAAGTGTAAAAGCTCCAAATCAACTCTATTAATTTCAAGAACAACATGTACTTTGTACTTGTGCGGTACAAAATCAACATTTATTGAAGTGCATCAAACCTTCCTTGAACTTGCATTGCAAACTTACTATACGTGTGTTCTACAGTCGGCTAGCTTTTCCAATTTACACGAAAGCCAAGTCAGCACTGCGGCAAACCAGTGGGCCAAACGGCTACCAAAATAAACCTAACTACAGAGTGCTTCTGCTGCAGTGCTTCTGTTTCTTCAGAGTTTCCTATATTGTTCATCTCATGTCCATTGAGGTTTTTGATTCCGAGTAGCTTGAGGATTTGTTTATTTAAGCTTTAAACCAAAGCCTAATTATGAAAAACTGACTAATTAGAATCATGTAAACGACATTCTCATGCATGCACGCTGGAAGCAGCTGCAGTTTCTCAGCCTTGTGCTTACAGACAATGAAGAACGCTAAAAGAGGAAAGCAGCATTTATCCTCTCTGGTGGTTTGGGGCAGGTCGTACCATGTATTTATCAAGTAGTTAGAATGACTTTTCATTACAGCGTAGACTGCTGCGGTCAGAGCGGCTTCCCCACTCCAGCACTTATTGGCGGGTTTTACGGAAGACAGTATGGAGAGACCCGTGCCAGGCCATAGTAACAAAGGATAGATACACAAATAAATCATGGAAACTTCATGCAGACATCAAAGAGGCTGGGCTATAGATAACCCACATGAACTTTTGTTGACAAGCTTTTTTAACAAGAACACTGCATAATATACACTACCTCGTTGTAAACGTATTTTAAGCATTTAATAGTTACTGTAAAGACTTTCACAATGTTACAAAAATGTTCCTATTTAAATCCTGTCCTTTTGAACTTTCCAACTCGCAATTCTGACTTTATATCTCATAATTCTGACTTTCTATCTACCAATTCTGACTTTATATCTCGCAATTCTGACTAAATATCTCATAATTCTGACTTTATATATACCAATTCTGACTTTCTATCTACCGATTCTGACTAGGGTTGGGTGATATATATCAAACTATATATTATGCGCATTTCGTCAGTAAAGCCGGTTCTTTGATTAGCGGTAAATCTCCATCAGCTGTTTTTATAAGGAACTCCAGCTTATAAACAGAGCCGTAGATCACTGACAAGCTACGTATTGAGTTTTGCCGGTGATTCAATGGCGCAGCTTCTCAGTGATCTACAGCTCTGTGCGTTCCTTTTGAAAACAGCTGATGGAGATTTACCGGCTTTACTGACGAGATGCGCATAATATATCATTCGATATATATCGCCCAACACCAATTCTGACTTTATATCTCGCAATTCTGACTTTAGAACTCGCAATTCTGACTTTATAACTTGTAATTCTGACTTTATATCAAACAGAAGCAGAATTAGATTTTAATGGATCTGTGAGGCATGTGTGACAACATGATGGATGGTGCTGTTAATGTGGTTTCTGGGTCATCTGTAAACCTGTGTTTAACATGAAATTACATTACAGCTTTGAAAACATCAAAGCAAAGGATACTTACAGTGATGAGAGTTTGGTAGAGACAGTAAAAGCCCAGATACCAGATGAACCTCCCATTGGTAAAAGGTGGGACAAACCAAAGGTAGAAGTAAGAGACCCCCATGAATGGAGTGCAGCCCACCATCCTAGAGAAAAAAAGAACACAAAATGTGATTAAGTTTAATCAGCATGCACATGATTCAAAATGTGGAAAAACATATTTTTGGGACTGTATTTTAGGTTGTCTTGGCACAGGAAAGGAACTAAATAACACTGTCTTCAATGGATGTCCTGTGTTTTACCTGATCTCCCATTTTAGCTTCTGCACTGATCAATATAACCCAAAAAGAGCAGCTCGAGTGTCATCTTAAAGCTACAGTGCACATTTATAGCAGATATGACTGTGAAAAACAGCATGGTGTTTGTGAGAATGCTCCTGCAGGATGTATCAAAAAACATCTCCACCGCTGGGTCGCAGGCCACAGAACCACAATGACAAACTGACATCGTCCTTGTGTATCTCAACATGGAGGAATTCTGCGGCACTTTTTCTTTTTTTGCAGGATGTGGGGAATGCGTTGGCCATTTATAATTCATACTTTTACAAGTCTACCATAGCATTATAGGAGCAGCAATCAGCTTCAGGCATGAACCAGTGACAGTGGGAAGGATTTTAAATAGTAGAGCTGAAAGTGCCTTTTCTCAAAACGCAGTGAGTCAGAAAAACTATACAGACAATATATCTACATTTTGTAGGATTCATAATTTAGTGTAATCTGGTATCTGATTGGCTTAAGTAGAAAGTGGGTGGAGTCCATCCATCTGTATACTTTATATAAATGACTCATTAAAAAGAAACAGGTTTCTAAAAGTTCATTTCCACTGTATTAATTTGTTGTGAGCAGGAAACACTGGCAAGATCAAATCTGACAAACCTCAAATTAGTGGTACGCAAACCTTTCCCAAATGTCTATTTCAAATTATAGTTGCCCATTTTTATTATATTTTGTCTCATTTGGGACTGCATTTAGTCCCTACGACCCATTTCTCCGCTTCAGTAGTGAGACTCATCCCATTCTAGCAACCATTTGCTCAATGCTGAATTCAGGTTACTGGCTTCTGTCCTAAATTACGTGACCTTGTCAACTCTATCACAACCCTTTTACGTAAAGAAAACCTCTTCATTTGGTCAGATCATTTCCAAGCAGGTTTACCCTGGACACACTGACCTCTAAACCACGCTGCTTTTCACTTTCACAGAGAATAAAGTGTAAGCAAACAAGAAACACAGAGAACAGCGAGGTAAAGAAAGAGCGGCCAATTCTGGCACAGTCCAGATGCCACTACTGCGGTGTGGAGCAACCCCTGTGTGCCCTGCTGATTGTTTGGCCACACAAAGGAGCCGCCGGACAGATAAGAGCAGGACAGATGGCTTCATGTGAATGGAGAGAGGCGGATGTTCTGTAAGGTTCTGAATGAGGTGAGATGACCTAATACTTTAACTCTGGGTGAACCGAGGGCAAATGACCTGAGACAAATAATGCACAGACACACGCGAGGTCCAAATGTTTGAGACCACTGGAGAAAAAGCGTATTTTTAACTAAAACTGAAAGGCAAATTTTTGTCAATATGGCATGTTGTTTTTACCCAGATTTACTTTTATTTCTTACAATTACAAAATTTTGTTTATTTCCATTTATCATAATTTTGTTGAATGTAATGTGGCCTCTCGACTTTTGAACCTCAAAATACATAGTATACACCCACAGTTTCTCACACAAAAATTATTATAAAAAGCTAAGAGAATAAACAAACGAAATATGCAACAATGATCTGTTAAACATTATAATGTAATCATTTAAATGTCTTTCTTCAGTTAATACTTTTCTGCTTTTTCATTTATTCTTAAAATTAGGACACCAGTAATTACTCACACAAAGGCAGAAAAAGTACAATAAAATATAATCAATATTAAAACAATAAAAAGCTATTCTAAAGTTATATTGGATACTATTAAGCATTCAAAAATAGCAACAAAAAAAATATTTTTTATTTTTAATAAATTGTATTACTTTTTTATTTTAAGCTTATTGCTAAAACTCAAGCACCAACAATTATTCAATCAAAAATAGAATAAAACATGATAAATTACAATAAAATTAAAAATTAAATTAATAAATAAAAATTTATATTGTAAATTATATAAATAATAATAATAATATTAATTAATAAAAATTTAAATAGATTACTGATGTGTTAATATTATGTAATTATTAGGGCCGGGACTTGATAAAAAAAAAATGAATCTAATTAATTAGAGGCTTTGTAATTAATTAATCGAAATTAGTCGCATTTTAATCGCATGTAAATATTTGACCTGAGAACAGTTAGAAGTTTTTTCATATGGATTTTTAGTATACCATTGAATAATGACTGAATACATAAGCTTAAGCAACTAAATATTGTTTATTTTTGTTCAACCAAGTCCAACAGACCAATATTGTGCCGTGCGTGATTTCACATTGCGCCGTATATACTACACATTCATTTATAATGAAACTAAAGAAAGAGTTGACCAAAATAGCATAAAATATTAAAAAAAGAAGACCCATATAAATCAGCTTTCTCACAATGTCTCTGGAACTTTCTATTTTTTGTGGTATTACATAATTTTCGTTGTAAGCCAAACAAAGAGATTTAGAGTTAAGTGTCCCTTAAATTTCAGCGTCTAAACACTATCCGACAGTTTAAAACGTAGTTTAAAGAGGACAAAACACAGCACTTTAAGAAAATCAATACTAATTACATAACTAAAAAACGAAATAAACTTTCAGATTTTTGCATATGCCTATGAGATGAGTAATATAGTATAATTTCCCCTTTGAAGAAGGAACATAGAATCTGTAAATCTTAATGTTGTTGTTGTGTTGGCACAGCTTCAGCATAAACACTGAGACGCACCAGAAGACCCACATGGGCATGGCCGAGATGTTCCGCAGTGATTCTCTGAACTACCTCCCCCCAGACACTATGATGTCACATCAGAGTATAATGAGAACTTCCTGTCAGACACTCACATCTCGGATATGTCGTCACTTTAATCTCCTGAGATTTCCACAAGAAAAGGACTTCCAGATTTGTAATTATGCACATACTTCAACCTTTTGGTACCTGCTTAGATGTCATCATTTGACGGAGGACACTACAAAGCTTTATAAGACACTATAAGTACCTTAAACCTGCTGAAGAAAAGAAAATATTTTTCACACACCACTCACCATGGCATGAGTCGCCCAATCTTTGTCCATTTGCTTTTAGTAATGAAGAATCCCACAACAGGGTCAGTAACTGCCCCCCAAGCCTTACCGACAAACAACACCATGGATGCCTGGAATGGGTTAATCTGTCAGGAGAAGAGAAAGTGAACATCTGCATTAATGGAAAGGGAAATAGAAATGCAAGTATTAAAGTATTAAAGCTAGCTAAATAATGAAGAAGGTGCTGTTTTGTGATTAATAGGGTCTATTAAAATCACATCCGCAAGTATTTTATGGCTTAATATTTTATTAAAACACGTGGAGATCTCACCTGTGCAATGTCAAGTAGATATATTTGAAGGAAGAATGCTGTTGCGCTGCCGGCAACCTGATTCGGCGCACCTCCGATCGCAAAACATAGTTTGCTACAGACAGAAAGCTTCTGATCCAGACGAGTCTGGAAAAAGAAATTCAGAAAATAATATGTAACCCACACAAATACTTCATTTTGGAGAGAACAATCCTGCCTTTAAGCTCACGGGTCATTTTAAGTGTGCCATTTGTCCCTAAAGGATTCATTTTCAAATATTTAGTGATTAATCACATCCAAAATGAACGTTTTTGTTTACATAATATATATATATATGTGCATATATATTTCAAAAACAAATGTGCTGTAAATACATGTGAATATTTTCTAGATATATGTTGTATGTGCGTGTATTTCTATATACATAATGTACATATTATGCAAACTAAACTTTTTTGGAGGCGATTAATCATAATTAATCATTTGGTCACACTAATATATATATGTATATTATAGAGTTATATATGTAACTCATCCTGATTTGTTGTAGTCTGGTACTTGATTAGAGGTGCTTGAACTATCTCCATGTGGAGTTATTTTATTGAGGTTTCTGGGTGATAATCACAGCATCTGTCTTTAGGCAGTCGGTTCAGTGTTTCTCTTTCTCCAGCATGTGTGTGGGATAGATTGAAGGGTCCTCAGCCCGAGACCCTTCAAAACCACATATAATATTTAAACCAGATGCTTCCACTGCTGTGAGTGACGGGGTATTTGATCACAGAGAACACCCTTAAAATAAAGCTTCTTCAAAGCTTCTTTTAAAGAACGCTGTTGGCGGTGTTAAATCTTATACAGGTCTTTAAAGGCTAATGGTCTTACATTATGCACTCTAAAAAGTCTAATAAAATAGAGTTTAATGTACTGTGTAAATCAAAAACATATTTCTTATAGATTTTTTAAAGGAACAGTTCAAAATTAGCTGAAAACGTATTCACCCTCAGACCGTCCTTCAGATATAGACGTGTTTGTCTCTTCATCAGACCAGATTTGGAGAAATTCTGAAATACATTATTTACTCACCAATGGGTCCTCTGTAGTTAAAGTTAAAATTGTCTTAATGATGAATTTATTTCTTTCAACGTAAATTCACACGCAAATTCCACAAGATGTTAAATGATGGTCTGGAGTAGTGCAGAGTACCATGTTTTTTAAATCAGCTCTCATTCTGAGAGCACCCATTCTCTGCAGAGCATCCATAGTTGAGCAAGTGATGTATTGCTAAATTTCTCCAAATCTACTCCCATGAAGAAACATTTCATTCACATCTTGGAAGTCCTGGGGGTGAGTAAATGTTCAGCAAGTTTTCTTTTTTGGTTAAACTATTCATTTAAAAGTAAAACCGGATCATAAAACTGCACTTGCCATTCAAAGGGACCCAGCAATGACACAATGTAGAAAATACGTGTATATAATGAGTAAATAGTAACTGATTTGGCATAAGCATAATGAAAAATGGCTTTCTGAATGTAAAAAATGTCACACATTAAAAAAGACACTCACTCTTTGCAAAGCTCTGTGGATAAGGCAGAGTAAATGTGTGTTTTGAGGGTGTGCATGTCCGCATATGTGCGGCGTGTGAGTAGAAAACGGAGGGAGATCCTTTCAACACATAAAAGGGAAGCCTAACCGCCGCTCAGAGCCATATATTTACGAGAGAAATCTTGGAGACAGTCAGACAGACGTTTAGTGCTGAAAATACTACAGAAGTCAAACACTCCTCTTTTGAGTTGTTAACCCATTCATCCTCTCAATCAAAGCCGGTGTTTGGCGTCTCCACGCCAACGTGCACTCTGGGTACCCTCGCAGCAAAATAACCACAGAGGGCAGGACCGATTGCAATTCACAAGACGCTGTAATTAACTCGCCCGGTTTCTCCCCGCCGTTCTCAACTTCACCAAGATGAAGAAAAGATGAATGACTTCTGAAATCACAATGTAATTATTCTGATAACTCAGGCACGAAAATGAAAAGACTGGATATACACCCAAGTCTATTAAATCTCAACTCCGACGCTTCTTTGAACGATTCCTCTAAAGAAGGAAAAGTAAGAGGATTTGATGGTACTAAAGTGTGAAATGAGGAAGCTTGGCGTGCTTAGCCTTGAGGCTGAAACTAATTCTGCTTGATCTTTTACTAAGTATGACTATTGCTTTTGAATATATTGTGATCTGAACAAACTCACCGTAACACTTTTAAAAACAAATTTTGTATAATAGAAAACTGGTTTTGAAAAATTTAATTTATTTACTTACTTGCTACTACAGTAGTACACAATTTTTTTTTATAGGAAGCATAAACCTCTCAATATTTTCAGCTGATTAAATTTTTAGAAATAAATTAATGTGTAAAGTTAAGTTTTACTGGATATTTTGTACTGTTCAGCAGTTTAGGATAAGAATTTAAAAAATGAATATAATTTGAAATAAATTGTATATACCCAGTGCCAAGGGTGGGTGGATTTATTTGATCAAAAATGTACAAAAAAAAAATCTGTTAATAAATATCAAAATATAAATTATGACTGTACTGCAAAGCTGAATTTTCAGACATTCTCCAGTGTCACATTATCCTATTTGTTTTTATTATTATTATTTATGTTAATAGAGGATTTTCTGCTCAATAATCTTTTGGAAACTGTGATATGCTTTGATGAATAGAAAATACAAGAGAACATGATTATCTGAAAATAAAACATTATTTTAGTTAAAATTACGAAAATCATATTTTATTACTTTTTTACTGTCACTGTATTGATTAATCTAATGGATTCCAGTTGACTTAAAGCATGAATGCCTTGCAAAATCACAAATCTTACTGACTGCAAACTGAGAAACTTATTAAGGACTTGGATCCAATTAGCAACCATCCTAATCACCCTAACACCCTATCCACAACATTTTAGCACCATGGATCGCTGGCATTCTCACAAAGTTTATTTTGGTTGCTGCTATCACGATGAACAAACAGGAAGTCATTGAGCTGAGACACAGAATATCTGACTTCCTCACAGACAGAGAGCAGCTATCATGATAGCAGCACTGAAGTGTGGAAAGACATCTAAAAAAATGGAAAAAGAAACTGAGAATTAAAAAAAAAAATGTATATCAAAAAGCTTGTCGTAAACACTAAACTTAACAGTGATTAAGATCTGTCCTAATTTTTTGATTATGGTGCAAAATGTGAGCTGGACCCCTGATTTTAGTGAGGTTTAACTAAACTAAAGCTTTATGTGCTTAGCCTTCTGCCTCACAGTTGCAGTTTCTCTAAGCTGATTTTCACTGTGTATGTTTGCGTGAGGATGAATCTGGATGACATAATGAAGGGTTTAAAGGCTTGATGCCCAGCGAGATTTGAAAACACATTTTATCATTACACTTGCGAGGTCAAATTCACCCTGGACTTTCACCTCCAATCTGAACGCGACTGCTTTCCTGCAGCGAGCCCGATAAACAATATCAAGCTTTCAAAACCCAAGACTGGCGAACGTAGCAATCATTATTTCGTGATTGTTGAGGCAAAAGGTCTCTGACGGAGTCTCAGTAGATTCAGCCTGCACGCATCGGTTTGTACAAGCACGCCTGACAGTCACGTAACCTCTCTTATTAAGATCTCGATTCACGCTGCCGATCACATGACACAAGGCTTACAAATCTCACCAAACGTTTAAGTAGTAACACAGTTTTCTCAATCAACTAAATGATTCAAATATTCGTGCCACATGATATTATTTCAAATAATACTGGGAATAAAAAAAATGAATCAAGGTATTACCATGCAAACATATCCAAAATCCATGCTAGACAGAAATTTCCATTTAAAATCTTTCATGTTGCACTATGAGAGTCTCCATCTTTCCTTTCTGTGATGGCGTGTGTGAACAAGAGCTCCATTAGTGTGTTTTCCATACATTATTGACACACGACTACCATTTTCCCGTCGACCAGAGGGTCAGCGCAGAGGAACAACACTGCACAGACTTTACTTCACTTGACAGATCATCCCTGACATTGTTTTTCCATGGATGAAGGTCATATTGCCTCCAGAACCTCCGGAACAATGTCTACAAATATTATACACTCTTTTTATGTAGAACGAAATGACAATTGCATGTGAAATTTAACCAATATTTCCTGTCCAACATCCAAAAGGCAAGCACTTATATGCTTCATCTACTTAAAAGAATGTGGGGTGGGGGGGGGAAACAAGCCACGGTGAAAAGCTTTTCATTCGCTTTTTACTGCATATTATATATCTATTTCTAACCCAGCTGATAATACACTGTCTCTCTGTGGCATGTGAATGGAATTCAGTTCTGATTACAGAAGTGATTTGTAACTGGTGCGATGGTTAAACTCTGGTAATCGTGTAATATACGACTTCAAAATACAGTTTGTGTCTTTACGGCACTATGTACTTGTGGGTTTACTGTCTGCCTGTCAGTGCAACGCCTAAACAGCCTTTGGGAATGTGTTGATAAAGCATCCACGAAAAACATTCCATGTGCTCATTAAAACATGCCATTCCACATACTTTCATAACGTACAGATGCAAAAAAAAGAAGTTCAGAGCACTATCATAACAAAAATACATATATATCAGCACCTGTTCCCCCCTTCTGTGTGTTCATCAACTCCATATTGTGCCTGATACTTGTATACGAGTTGTGCAGCCCATTTTTTTGGCTTGAACAACACTAGTATAGATTTAGATGCAAGCTACATATCATAAGTGCATTATATGAAATTAGTGCATTAGTGCCATCTGAAATTTTCTTCTAAAATTTGCATTTTTCTCAGGCACCCTAATGCAATAAAAAAAGAAAAGAAACAAACTATTAATTGCCATTAAAGTGAAATTACTAAATATACACATAGGAGCCTGATAAGAACATTAGTTAATGTATTAACTAACCCGAACAAACAACGAACAATACATTTCCCACAGTATTTATTCATCTTTAACGTTAATGAACACAACTTTTAATAAATGCTGAAATTAGTATTAACTAATATTAATATTCATTCATATTTCATCAATATCATTCCTAGTTCATGTTAACTTATGTTGTTAATCAATTAACCGTATTGTAAAACTGTGTTACCAAAATGTCAAATGGCACTTAGAGGCTTTTGCATCTAAACTCTTAAGAATAAAAAGAAATTGCAACCTGCAAGCACTGAAGTGTGCGTCACATCGCCTTACCTGTGGTGGCACCTTGGTGAAAGCAGGCTCAGGGTGCTTCATGGCGAGTTTGTCCCCTGATGTGACCCGGGCTTTCTCTCCCTTAGCCATGGCAGCCGGTGAGAGCGGTGCAGAGACAGCAGCTGAACTCTCTGGCTTCTCAGAGCTGGCTACAGCTGTGCCCACGTCCATTCACATACTGCAGCAGTGAGAGGATGGGCGGGGTTACAGAGCCACAGAGGCCACATGCACACAGCTGCCCTCCAGCTGTCACTCACAGCTGCGAGCCAATCAAATGCCTCGCTCTGCCAAAACAAGCTGCTTACCTGAATCTGATATAGCGTACGCTCCTGTGGAGTTACACTGACACCAAAATCATTAGATAAACACATTTGCAAAGGTGCTTACGAATTTAATTACGTGTATGTGATGAATATAGGCTATAATTAGCTCGAAACAAAACTGTACCTTGAGTAGGCTACATAAAAGGTAGAAAAATCTTTTGTTATCCAAGCATTTTTTATATAAACAAGTGGCATAATTATTCGATTAAATAAAAGGTTGAAAACACGTAAGTTAGACTAACATAACGTATCGTGTTAATGCAATGTTATTAGATACAGACAGATAAATAGATAGACAGATTTTATTGTCTAACCTGAGTGATGCGGTGAGCTATCAGCTGCTGCAGCGGCGGATGAGCTGCGGGTTCATTCCATCACTCACATTCACCTCCACTGCAGCAGCCGCGCGTTCAATAGATGCGGTCACAAACAAACACGCGCGCCCCCTACAGGACCGCAAACACAACTCAATAACATTGCACTTAATAAAACAAATCATTAGCATAGCCTATGCGAGCATGTTAAAGTTGTAGTGTTAGAGCATCGCACCAAGGCTGCACATCCAAAGCACAGGAAAAACATTAGTCTGTGAAACTGTGAATGTACGTGAAATCCAGGCTAAAGTCTGAAAATCAAATTCAAGAAGCTTCAAAGGTTGATTTCAACCATTCATTTCACTATAAGTTCAGTCTTTGGCTGTACTCAGTCAGAATGTTCTTTAACGTAAGTAGCATAGTTTTATGTATTAAACAGTACATGACAGAAAATTACTTCCGCTGGGTTTTCACAGGCAGGGTCACATATTGTGAAATATTTTTACAACTTAAAATAACAGTTTTCCGTTCGAATATATTTTAAAATACGGTTTATTCCTTTGATGCAAAGTTGAATTTTCAGCACAATTACTCCAGCCTTTAGCGTCACGTGATTCTTCAGTAATCATTCTGATAGGCTGATTTAAAAAAAAAAACTTTAAAAAAAACTTTCCAACAGTTGTGTACATGTTTTAGGACAGTTCAAAAGAACAACATTTTAAGAGTCATTTTAAAACGCTAAAATAATTTCATGGTATTTGTTTGTTTTTTGGATCAAATAAATTAGAGACTTCTAAAAATGTACAAACCGGATTCCAAAAAAGTTGGGACACTAAACAAATTGTGAATAAAAACTGAATGCAATGATGGAGATGGAAATGTCAATATTTTATTCAAATTAGAACAGAAATCACAGAACAAAAGTTTAAACTGGAAAAATGTATCATTTTAAGGGAAAAATTCATGGTGTCGACAAATCCCCCAAAAAGTTGGGACAAGGCCATTTTCACCACTTTGTGGCATCTCCCCTTCTTCTTACAACACTCAACAGACGTCTGGGGACCGAGGAGACCAGTTTCTCAAGTTTAGAAA
>JAUMHG010000067.1:18911460-18944935 GCA_032359395.1 Enteromius anoplus | reverse complement strand
TTGTTTGACAGCACTAATTATTATTATTATTATTATTTATTTTATTGTGTTGAATTTTTGGATTTAAGTATTTTCATTAAGGCTTGGACCCCTGAACCCTGTATTTTTAGATTCTGTTTCAAGTTGTATTTTATTCTGCCATTAAACCTGGCACTCTTAGTTTCACAGTAGAGACACATAGGATTTAATATAAACATTTTTGTTTTATAAAAAATGCTTTATTTTATTATTTATTATGATTGGATGGTGATTTGATTCATCCATTTAAAAAACCAAACTGCATTTCTCTTGCTGAATAGTTTTAGTGCAGAAGAATTGTTTGTGCTTATTTTATTTAATTTGTTAATTCCCATTAATTAAGCATTTACTTTGCTTCAGCAACAAATAAAACATGTGCGCCTGTCTAGAATAACGCCACTAGACACCCCATCAATAAAAAAAAACTCCTGGAATGAGAGAGAGAGAGAAACAAACAAAAAGCATTTCAAGGCCTAAACATTAAAGACTGTAGCTTTATCATAATCTTCAAGCTAGTTTTCTATCTACCTGGTCGACATGAAAAGCAGTGTTAGTGCCGGAAAATATCACATACAGATGAGCTGGGATTTTATGATTTTGACTGAATTTTTAATAATGCAGATACTCATATTGCATTGTATTTTTTTTTCCAAACGGTGAAGCCTACAAAGTCTACACAGTCCTGGAGGCCACAGCCGGTGTTTTGACTCCTTGTCAAGCATTGACTTTTACAGGGCTGGAAATCTTCAGCCTTTGGCTCTATCGTGAATCTGATCTTGAAACCAGAGGGCAGAATACCGAAAATCATTGCTACTTTTTAGTATTATTTATTTTTCCTCTTTTCTTCATTGCTTTTGAAAAAAAGGCTTACATAAAAGTTTTCAATGTTACCGTCCTGGAGATCTTCTTTACTCTCTTTGAATGCAGCTTTTGACGATGATCTGGCCTCAATCACGCTGTTGTCAGCGTTTGCAGCAGATGCAATCTGGACACATCAATATTGTCCTCCAGCAGTACAAGTTTTCCATTTTCCCCTATCAATCAGTCCAAGCAGCCTGGCGGTCTCCAGATCTTTTGTAGTGCTGTTCAATCGTAAGCCCCGTATTCTGGTTGAACACACAGAGCCTTTGTAGACTTAATTACGCATCATTTGGGCCTGATGCACGGCATGGGTCTCTTTAGAGCGAGTCACAGCTATTGTGTTCTGTGATTTGGCCGAAATGTCAAATTAGGTCTTGTGTGGCCACAAAGCAAAAAAACAAAATAGCGAGCAAAAATAAATGACCTTTTGTGTAAATTGCTACATGCACCTTTCTACCATCCAGTTGCTAAATCTTAATGAATTAGGGCTCATCAGTTTGCTGCTCATCTGTATTCGCAGTCAGGCGTCACATACATGTATGTCAGGCTGGACTGATGTTGTAGCTTTCGCTGAATTTCATCGTCCATAAAATCAAATGCAAATCTGTTGTGCAGCTGAATCTGGGTTAGTGTCTTGATGGGTGGTGTACTGTATGTGCTCTAACATATTACTCGATGGTGCTCATGCAGTCTTATTATTCTTTGGGAACATAGACCTACTTCCTGTGCTCTTTATTTTTTTGTACTTTAATGCCCATGCATGGCATTAGAATGGAACTTTTTAATAGTGTAAACAACGCTGAATGCATGAAAGTGCATTGTGTCCTTCACACAGATTACACAAACTGCTTTTTCTTTCATGCAAAAATAAGAAGAATCACGAGATATTTTTTTTTAAGATTGCACACGTGTCCTTCAGCTAAGAGACTTAGACTGCAGTTGACAGCAGAAGGAACAGACAGTAAAAGCCCAACTGTTGAACTCGAGACCTGTTGCCCCAGACCGGTGCCGTGAATCCAGCAGAGGAACGTGTGGAATGAAGCCTGTTAAAGTTTTACAGCATCAGACCTTTAACCTCTTCACCCTGAAGTTTTTACTACATTTTTTGGAAATGGAAAAGCTATTTTCTCCCTCTATTTTTCGCTTATGCTCCCCTCTCTTGCTTCTCACTCTATCCATATGTTGGCAATCTCCAAGGTCCTCCTTTTTCTGTCTTCCACTTGCTTGTTTCCTCTCTCTCCCACACCTCACTCGATCATTCTGATAACATCCGAAGGGAGCACCAAGTGTTTCGCAATCCACCCAAAAAAACCTGTTGTATTTAGAATAGGAGGGGTGTTGTGGGAATCCATTATTGTGAGTGGAGTGTGAGTACTCAGTCACCGAAAGCCCAGTAGGTAACACCAGCAGCCGGTGGAGGAAATTTAGCCCGATCCCTTTGGGCTGTGATATACGGCACACATCTGGGCTGCCGTCCATTGTTTTCAATTACAACTTTAAGCATGGCCTCCTGCGTGCCGAGCAATGCTCCCCCCTTTTTTTTTTTCTTTTCATAACCCCCCTTTCTCTCCCTCTCTGACCAATTACACGTTGGACAGGTGTCGTGTAGCGCTAACAGATTGGCCCACCCGCCACTGTCTATTTTTCTCGCCGTGCTTCTGGAGCTCTCCGCATAAGCTCCCTGGTGACAGTCACGACAACACACATTTTATTCCCTCTTTCCCCTCTCTCTCCTTGTCATCTGAGTGACTGTGAGACACGAGGGTGAGAAGTTCATCATGCAGTCAGTCATGTCTAATGAACGGTTAGACCCGCTTCCAACATCCGTGATTTTGACAGGGGTTTTGCATGTAATTAGGAAGTGAGAATCGCGAGGTGAATGTAAGTTATTAAAATGCAAGACCCTGCAAAGCTTGAAAGCTTTCAAGTGTTTCTGTATATGGTATATACTGTAGAAGTTGAATCACAAATTGTGCATGATTTTTATTCTAGTAGCCTTAAAGGATATGCCATATTTAAAGATCCCATGAAATCCAAATTGAGACTTTTAGTTGAGCTTTACCTTTGTCTGCTATTTTTGAAGCAACCTGAAAAAATTACTATAAATTTCAGTGTGCAAAAATAATTACTGTTTTCTGTTTTTCGGTTTGGTTTATTTTATAATTCAAAAAAGATTTAGATATCGTAGTTGTAAATATGTATTGTAAGCTGTTAATTCTCAGTGTGGTCAGGGTTGCTTGTGTGCAGTGCTGTTTACTGGGTTAAAGTGAAGCAAGGAACGAGCAAAAGAAAGTTAGAAATGCATTCTGCAGATTACATTTTTTGTGCACACACGACATCTCTCATGTGTGCGTGGTGTACCTGTTATGATATCAAGATTCAGTGTTAAAAGCAATTTTACAGGGTTTATTTTTTTATTTTTTTTTGAGTTGCCAAAAAAAGCGAAGTTATTTCCAATTTGCATTTAAAAAAAGGCTTGGAATATTCTGCCTAAAACCTTTCCACTGAACTGTTCTCAATTTGCTATCTTCGAGATGAATTAATAATACATCAATTTCTTGTTTGCTCTCTTATTTGACTTGAATCTTGTTTTTCTTCAGATAACATAAAGCGCAAGTTGCGGCGGCGACCGATATGGGGGAGGGGCATCATCAGGAAGAAAAAGATCTATAAAAAGGAGGAAGCGGAGGAAGATGATGAACTGGAAGAGGAGGAGGGAGCTGACGACTCTGCTGCAATGGTGCAAGGTGAGGCTTGTCTCATCCAGGACGAGTCATCCTGTGATGCCATAGAGCTCCATCCTGACCAGCAACCACTCCAGGCCAACGGACACGTTCTCTCCACAGAGGAGGAGAATTCCTCTGAGCCGACGGCCATTCAGGACCCTCAGGGCGAGAAGGAGCCCATCAAGCCCCCCTCAGAAGAGGCTTCCAGCAGTAAGGAGGCCACAACAGTCCCTGCTCCTCAAAAGTGTGTGAATGGAAATGAATCTATGGACAGCGTGTACAGTGAGGCTCTTGAGAAAGAAACCGAGGTAGACCCTATTAATAAAGATGCGCTTGAAGAGGAGCATAAGGAGCCTTTTCCCCCAGAATGCAACGCAAAGGAAAATGTGACGGCAGCAGAGGGGACGGCATCTGATGGCGACCAAGAAACAGAAGGTATGGCATGAGAAGACTTCACAAATGCCCAAGTATTAACGAAGCATATATTTTCATACATTTAAAATGTTAATGCACTGAATTTGAAGATGCAGAGCAAGGCAATAAGCATAATTATATGTAATTCTCTTACATAAATAAAAAAATAACTGCCGATAATAACATTTTGGTTTTACCAGATGTCCATTAACATGCAGGACAGATGAATAATTTCTAGTATTGATAGTCAACTGTACGGTTAATCACAGTTTGGAGGGAAAAAAAATTCAGTTTTTGGACTTCAAAACACCATCTGTTTGAGAGCGTTTCTCCTGCTGAGAGTTAAATACACCAACAGAAACACCCTGTGGACTCGTCTCTTCATATATACGTCTGCAGACGTGCCTGTCCTTCACCAGGTGCTGTCCGTTTCTGGTGTGGTGTGTCGTTTTTTTTTTTCTTCATTGTGTGACTTTGCTTAATTTTAATAGGTTCATCAAAAGGGAAGAAAAAGTCAGACGAGATGGCCGTCGGACTTGAGGAGACTGTTGAACTTCCACCACCTCCGGCTCTCGTGGTTGACCACCAGCGACTCAAAGTGAGATGAGTATTATTATTGTTATTATCTTTCGTTCTTAAAGGGGACATCGCGTGCTAGGGCTGCATGCGATAGTCATGCACATCTTATCAGAAAAGGAAGTTCTTGAAATCTCCATCACCTGTTTTCAGATGGAGCAGCGTTTAATACACCTTAGTTCACTGACAAGCTACACAATGCACACGCATAATCACAGATGGATTGCCTACAATAGTGAACATTTTACTTAAGAGATGCACATGACTATCAATATATTGCGAAGCCCCATCGCATGCCAAGTTCATTTGATAGGGATAATCAAACTAGATCCTGGAGGGCCGATGTCCTGTAGAGTTTAGCTCCGACTTGCCTGGAAGTTTCAAGTATATCTAGCTGCTCTAGGTGTTTGGTTAGAGTTGGAGCTAAACTATGACACAATTTGATTAAAAGTTTTTCAATGGTAGTGTAAAATAACACCTTCGTTACCCTGTCAAAATTAGCTCTGTTTTCAGCAAGCCGTTTTAGTCCATGTTGCTGTAAATGCTAATGACCTCTGCTGACCCCACCCCTCTCTTCCCTGGAGCGATGAGCAGACTGTAAATTTCAGCTGTAAAACTTGCTCACTAGTACCTTATATAGTAAAGGTGATTAGCAAAGATTTATATAAAAACCCTTATACTCACTTCTTCTGTAGATAAAGCTGGATCACGAATGATTAACGCAAACAAAGATGCATTTGCGTTACATCCAGCAATGTTATTACAAACACTTCAATTGCTAAATCTGAGACATTTTGTCTTCCCCTGCACCGAGTCGACACAATGGGGGACTGATGACAGCTCAATCAGGGCAGGTCTGAGGTAAGACGGTTGTGTCAATCTACTGTCGTAGGAGGGGCCTGTGAAGAACCATCATTCTGACAGGAATCTCAAAACAGGTATTTAAAAAAAAAAAAAAAAAAAAAAAGCGTTGTTGGATGGATGTGTACACACTCCCAACACACATTTATGTTCAAACAACTTGTAGTTAAACAAGAAGTAAATTTTTCATCCGATGACCCCTTTAAGAACTAAAACGTGTTTTAGTACTTTAGGAAATCACTCATTTGAAAGCAGTGTCATAACCCACATCAAACTTTGGAAGTTAACGATGATGAAAATACGGTTTCCGGTGTCAGTGATTATCTCCAGTAATTGTTCAGAGGTAACATATATCCGTAAGCACATCCCATAAGCTCTCTTCGCACATTAGCGTACTGTAGCTGCACTGTAATGTACTGATCTCAGAAGGAGGGAGATCACTCCAATCATCAAGCCATTTTGGAAAGAAACTCATCAGCGTGGAGACTGCTTCATCATCATCATCATTAGGCTGTTTAGGCCATTTTTGGAGGTATTCATTCTCTCTCATTTGCCGAGTCATTCATTTCCATTTAATTATTTGCTATCAAGTTCATCAAATTAGGGCGGCAATCATCGATTTTGTTTCTCTTCTTACGAGCACATTTGTGCTTTTGTTCCTCTCTAGATCGCACAAGTGCATCTTTTAACAAGTTAATCTTCTTCAAATGTTATTAGAAAGCTATACTAGTTTGGATACGACATACTGCACTTCTACACCGTATACAGCCTACTTCTTTCTTTCTTGCTTGCTTTTTTAAATAGAATTTATTTATAGAAGCTTGTTTCTGTGCCTACATGCTTACAAAGATAATTGCAACTTATTGCACAATTCTGATTTGCGAGTTTATGTCTTAACTTTTTTTTTTTAAAGATTCGCATCATATAAACTCATGTTGATACTCTAACTCACAATTGTCAAAATTGCTAGTTTGTATCACTCAAGTTTATATCAAATTTTTTAGAAAAGGATATAAACTCAAAATTGCAAAAAGGTCAGAAACTTGAAACTTGAAAAGTTTATATCTTTGTATCTATATTAAAAATCATAATTGTGTGATATAAACCAGAGATGGGCAACGTTGGTCCTGGAGTGCCGATGTCCTGCAGAGCTTAGCTCCAACCCTCAAAAAAACTCCCCTGCTTGGAGCCCTGGTCATCCTGAGACCGTAATTAGCTTGTTCAGGTGTGTTTGATTAGGGTTGGAACTAAACTCTGCAGGACAGTGGCACTCCAGGAGCGACGTTGCCTACCCCTGATAAACTACATTTTGAGATATAATTCAAAGATACTCGTTAGGGGTGTAACAAAACGCGTATTCGTATTGAACCGTTCGGTACGAGGCTTTCGGTTCGTACATATTACAAACCGAACGATTCAGACTAATACTTTTGTATTTGGAAAAAAAAAAGAGAATAAAGTAAAATACAATGTTTTCAATGCTACGCTCAACAAGGCAGCGCAAATGACGGGACAGGGTACGTGTTGTCTGCCCCTTCCACCCCCAAACAGACGAAAACTAGAAACACGCACATTACAAACTATCCCTGTGGCATTCAAGTAGGCATTTCCAACAGATTTGAGTAGGAAAAAACAAACAATCGATAACAGCAGATTTTAATGCTGGTTTTAAGAAAATGCTAAATGTTATTGAGCCCCCCTGGTAGCCTGGGCCTGCCCATAATTCCTTTGACGCTACATTCATTTCGCGAGCAAAGTTAGTCTGGCAAAGCTGCCGTTTTTGAGCATTTCTGTTCCCAAAAAAGTGGGAACCAATGAGAAACTTCTAGCAAAGAACAGAAAGATTGTGACCTTCTTTAGCTGAAGCACAACAGCGGCCCGTGTGTTGAAGACACTATCTGTGCTGTCTGAAGAAAATGTGGACTCTCTCATCTTTCTAAAAAAAAAAAAAAAAACCTTAAAAATGATTGAAACAGAGTTCCATTTAAAAAAATCTTTCTATTAGTTTATAACTGCTACAATATTACATTTCATTTTTTTTATAAGGAGCATTTGGTTTTGGTTATAAAGGAGGTTTTGTTTTATTTGCTGCTAAGAAGAAACCCCAGAAGAAATGTGAAGTATAGCCCCATTTTTGTTCAAAGTAAAAGAAAAGAAAAACAACAATAGTTTTATGTTAGTTTTAATAAATAAAAATGTGAAGAAAAAAAAATCTTTTTTTTTTTTGCTGTATCGAAAACATACCGAACCATTACACCCCTAATACGTGTATATCTATTTATTAATTATTACTATTGTTATTATTGTTTATTTATTTTTAAATAGTATAAGAAACTGTATTGTTAAATATTATTATATTTTTAGCTGCTATTATTATTATTATATATTTTTAATTGGTATATGAAAGTCTTACAGTATGCAACATACATCACACAGTATGCTAGTCAGTGGTACTTAATTATCCTGTGAGAAATCCATAATGCAGAAATTCAAAACAAAATATAATCATATTTGTTTCAATATTTTAAGATACATTTTTCTAGTCAGATCAAATAATGAAAATACATTCTTTGAAAAAACGAAGAAAAAAAAACTTAACTAATAATTTATCACTTTTAAAATGGAAGATTCATTTTGCATTATGTTGATTGGGAGCAAACCCTTAATGTGACTTAATATGCTGCACATCCTGTTTGCTAACTAGCGAGTGAAATATGTGTGAGACTTACACTTTTACCATGGCAAATGGTAGGCGTGCTGAGTTTTCTTCTCACCAGCACCAGCGTGCCAACTCTAGTGCTCAGACTGGTGACCACAGCATCTGAAGAAGAGACGGCACGGACGACTCTATCGCATGACGACACACGACAAACCCCGCCGCCACTTCATCTATCGCACCATCATCACTGAAAACCCCACCGAGGACTCCTTACACGGCTCGCCGGCCACTGGGCTAAGCGAAGCAATGGGGGGCGAAGGCCCGGAAGCACGTGTGGCACTAATCCGCCGACTTATTTGTTCATTTACCCAGAAAAGGCTGATATCTTTAAGAAACAGATCGTGAAGTGACGGATGCTGTGAATAATTGCTTTTTCATCCCTGGCTTATGGAACAAATTGAATTGCCGTTGAAGTGGGGTGAGAGTTGCCGTTTAAGCAGGTATCTCCTGTTTGGGGTGGCAAAATGCCTAGCACATATTAGGAATGAAAAGTGGGCTGTTTTCCTGTGCTTCATTCATATTCATTGACTGGAGATGCGCTCATTACAATTGACATTTTTGCAGCGCAGCACGGGCCTCAAATAGGGTTGGAATTAAAGGGCCGTCACCGCAAACTTTGAGCTTCATCTTGACTTGGTGTGTCTATTTTTTTTTTTTTTTCTATCGTAAGAAGCCAGCATCACATCATGTGTCAGCATGTGGATGCATAATAACGCTGAATTTAATGACCACAGAACAGCGAAACCCCCCACAAGGGTGTATGCGTTTGCCGGCCCCAGGGGGTTAAGCCTGGAGATTTGGAAGGGTTGTCTTCTCCCTGGATCTTTAATGTGATCATGGCCATTTGGCTCCATCGCTCAACTAGAAGACATGCTTGTCTAAATCTGTCTTTGCCTTGGACAGAGCAGAATGTTTTACGTTTAATGTTTTCTTAAAAGCCTGCTTATTATAGCATGTCAAGCTTCATGTCTGCTGTTCTCATGACCAAAGAGATTGGTCCGTTTTCAGGCTGACATGTTTCCTGTTTGTATTTTCTAGCTTTGTGAATCTCAGGAAGCCTGTCAAGGATGTGAAATGTGTCTAGTACAAATTTAACCACAACATTAAACAAAAGGACATGAGTTAAAATATGCTTCAAGAAAGTAAAGCCTGTGTATTTGCTTCCTTTGTATTGTGATATTTATTTATTTTAATTATTTAAATTATTATAATTTAAAAAAAAAAAATTATTTTAATATCAAACTTTTTTGATTTTTAATATGTGTGTTTATTATTTTTATATTCAAACACACACGTACAGTATATATTTTGAAAGTATTAACATGTAAATGCATTTATACATTTATTTTGCTATATTATATTTCTATATATTTCATATATAAACAACATTTTCATTAAATATAAACATGTATGTGTTTGTATTTATATATATATATTTAATAAGTATACACAGTACATACGAATATATTATGTAAAGAAAAACTATTTTGGATCCGATTAACAGTTTGAAAGCACTAATATATATATATATATATATATAATTTTTTTTTATATTTATTGAGATTTTTTTATGAATATTAATATTTACAGTAAGGTGTCATGTATTAACTTACATGAATGAAAGGTGAACAATACATTTATTACAGTATTTAGTAACCTTTAGTGTTAATCTTTAATGATAATAAAAATAAAGTTATTAATTGTTCGTGTTAGTTCACAGATCATTAGTAAATGATGAAATTAATATTAATAAAAGATGTAGAAGTATAGATCATTTTAACTAATGTAATTAACTTATGTTAACTAATATTTTTTTTTGCATGTATGGCTTTATTTTATTCATTTATTGCTTGTTTATAGGCAATATTGGACAACTATAAATAACGTATATTAAATAAAAAAATAATTTTCTAGATTGATTTTCATTATTATTATATGATTTACCCAGCTTCAGACGCGTTTTCAAATTGCATGCAAATTGACTGAATTAACTTCGTATTGTCAACATAATTAATTCAGTTAAATTTGATAATTAGGCCTATTTATATTTACCTGGGTTCAGCAGTTTATTCTTCAGAGAGCTTTTTCAGTCAGTTTTTACTTCTGCTCTCTCAGCAACACCGAATGTGTGATGAAAGTGTGAAGAGAGCTAAAATAAATTAGCTCTCGACTGAACTGATGGAAAACACATGCCAGGAAATAGATCCAGCCAGCTTGCAACACATACTCCACTACGGTACAGCGCTAGCCAAACATAAACCTGTGCTATGCTAGGATACCGTTCGCCTAAACTTAAACGTGCTTGTGCATGTGTTTGATATGTTTGGCCAAACTTACCAAGCTGAGAATTACACCCGATTCAGACGGTTGAAAAAAGTGTTTATAAATCGTCTGTCTTGGTATGTGAGAAATTATTCTAATCGTCTTTATTTAGACATGATGATGACGAGGCATTACGCCATTTATGTGCTAATGAACCGTAGTGGGTCCATTGTTTCTGTTGTTTTGATGAAGTAGTGAACAAAATAGATGCAGGACCATTTCAAAGAAACCAAATAAAAATGTCACGCCAGTTTGACGATATCTCTGCTCTACTTCTGCTGTCAATGGAAATGACAAACAGGAGAAGCAAACATGTAATTGGTTCTGATTGGCCGAACCCCAACCTTCATTTTAAGAACAAGAGTTAGAGATTTGACATTTTGGAAAGCACATCAGACTGTGTAAGACGTTATTATATTTGGCAGTTCAAACCTTAAGTCTTTTATATATATATATATATATATATATATATATATGTAGCTGGTACTGGGCTAAATTTGTTTGATATTTGTCACATTAAGCCCAGAGGTAATTGATTTTATGTCGAACATGTCAGTTGCTCAAGCATCAGATGAGGCAAAGACTTCAGCAGCACTGACTCTTAACCCTGGAAAACTTGGTATATAAAATAATTAAATAAAAGATAGTTTTAAACATAAAAAAAAAATTAAAACAGACTACTTGGATAAATGCATGTAAAAATCAGCTGTCTCCATGTATGTGTGTGTGTATATATATAATAAAATATACACAGAAGAAGGCTGGTGAATGTAAAATATGCTTTTCAGCAATGTTGATCATTTAGAGACCTTAGAAATTCGAGTATCAAACATGACACAATATGTTTTACAGGGTTAACAAAACAAAAAGTTCAGCGCAAGTTTTGGTCATTTTGTCCACACTTGAGAGATTCATTAGAACCAGCTGTGCCATTATTTAATTTTTATTCTTTATTCATTCTTTCAGTCAGTTTCTAACACAAAGCTTTCTTACACTGTAGCTTCAATATATTGCATGGTTGTTTGGACTGCTTTCATGGTGCCTTTTTGTGCTTTTCATTTCTGGGTGAACTATTCTTTTAATATCCGTGCTCTAAAGTCTTCTTTTCTTTAGGAATACAAGAAAAATCTTTTCCATCGCGGTGTGAAATAGTAATATTACCCAGTGCAGCACAATACAGCCTTGTGTGTCTCAAATTGATCTCAGAGGTTTAATTTTACACAGTTCATCCTGTGGATCTTCCACAGCGGTTGCATCACTTCTTCCACTTCTCTAACTTGACCATTTCAGCTTTCAGTTCGTCTTAATAGAATCTATTATACATGTTCTGCAGCTGGAGCACATTTTCAAATTAAAAACGGGTAAGTGCGCTTCTCTTTCTCTGAACATTTCTACCTTAATCACAGCCTTTCTGAATTCGGCTTGCAAAATCTGAATCGAACTCAGAAAATCGGACTCAATTATTTAACAGTATTTATTATTTAACATTATTTATAACTTAATATAGCCCTCAGCTATAAGAATAGTATTGGTTTTATTATTTAATGATTTTAAAACGGATGTTATTCAGTTTAAGCTGTGTATGTGTGTGTGTAATGTAATAATTTATTTAAATTACATTGGTTTAAAAGCATGGTTCAGTGTTCATAAAACTAATATTACATATAGTATATGATGCATTTTATTTTATAAACGTCAACATTTTTTATGTTGTGGCATAACTTTTTAGCCTTTTGCAAAGAGGCTTTGAAAAAGTCAAATTTTACTGCAACATGTCTATCTGTCTTGACCTTTACTTGAGACAGACTATCAGTCTCCTTTCTCTTTACTTTTTTTATTTAGTTTTTACATTGCAAAATATTAATAACTTTATGACCTTTTGTGTATCTGTGTAGGCTGGTGAAGTGCTGCTTCATCCAGCGGTTACTGTAATATTTTTGCTTTTTCAATACAGTTTTAATGCAGATATTTCTCTGGGTGTTGGAAAATACATAAATACTTAATGGAATAATTTTTTAGATTTTAAATTGCATATTGCATGTAAATATTTAACATTTTGACCGGCTTGTTCTCTGTATCACTCCATCTGTGGGAATGATGTCTGGGCCGGTCAGGTTATTACAAAACAAGTCTTCCAGCGAAAGTCAAATGGACTGTGTGAACAAGTCTTTTAAAGCTAGGATTACCGTTCTATTCAGGGTTGATGGAGGGAATCTGCCATCCATGACCGTTCTCCCACCGTCAGTGACACTGAGACGAAGCAGCGACCCAGAGAATCGGCAAGCTCTACACCTAATCGCTGTAATTTACTAACATGTCAAGTGTGATAGTTACTAATTATTTAGCATTTTCTCCCCTGTCATTCGTTACATGTTATGTCACCGTAATGTCAATGTTTTTTGGCAGTTTTGAAGAGTTTTTTTATCACAATAATAAATAATAAAGAATTAATATTGCACGAAGATAGCTACGGACACTATTGCATGAATATTTATTCTACACTATTTACTTTATGGATTAATAATTTGATATGATAAAAAAAAAAAAAATGCAATATGTTATGATAGCAAATAACCATGAGCATTTATTTTACACCATTTACTTTCATTATTAAAAGCTTTCAATAGAGTTTGGAACTGATACTTGTGTCCATTTCAGCCAATTATTAGGGATGCAGCGATATAAAAACTCTTGGCCGAAACCAAAACTGAACAAAACGATACACTGGGCTGAAGGCTGAATACTATTCACATTTTTTCCCCCGTGTATTTTGACTTTTTTTTTTTTTTTTGTCTCGTTTTTCAAAGAAAAGATTAAATTAACAATATTTATTTAATACTGACATTTCTTACTATTCTAGCAGACATTATACTAACAAAGCATGCTTTAACTTAAGTTAAAAGAGTAGTATTTTTTTTTTTAAACTATCTGCTTGGTGGAAGCAGCGTCTAAAAATGGAAAGGGACTTTTAAAACATTAGTACAAAGTAATTTGAACACTATGTGTAAATGTTATAATAAATGTTTTAAAGGAATAGTTCACCCGAAGAATGATGTTTGGATGTTTATCAGCTAAACCCCAGGGCAACCAAGATGTTGGTGACTTTGTTGAGCGTTGGCAGAACGTCTGATGCATATGGTACACTTATCTGGAAACACTTCAGCAGTGTCAAAGTCGTCATCTGATTGGTTGAATTTGAGTGGATTTCCCGGGGGCGCGAGTGTCGCGTTTATTTTCGGTCCGCCGGGAAACAAAGCGCAGACGTGCAATTGCGGAAAAAAAACCCTGTCGTGTTTACATGAGTGACAATAAGCATTTATTAAGATCAGTTGGATTCTCAAAAGACCGCGAGCGTCTCATCGGGATTGTCTGTGCTGACTGACTTGTTGCACGCTGACTCTGTTGTTGTGGGGACATTTCCACGCCCCCGAAATGTGTGATTGGTTGTTTGACATGTCGGTCAAACGGCTTTATGGGCGGGCCTTGCCAAGGAAAGCGGCTATGAATTCCAGACCTTCAGCCATCAGTCTGAAGGTTTGGCTACATGAGACTAATAGCAACCAAACGTTCAAAAGCTTTGAAAGTAAAAAAAAAAAACATACTACACAAAACCAAGTTAAACCCTGCGGCTTGAGGAGATACATTGAGGTGTTAAGACACCAAACGATCAGCCTGTGCAAAAAATATAACACTACAAATATAATGTTTTACCTCTTATACACCACACTGTCTGACTGTCCTCAACCGAGTAATTTCAGTTGCCAAACGTTCAGTAGATCCTGTTTAAAGGGTTAGTTCACCCCAAAGTGAAAATTCTGTAATTAATTACTCACCCTCATGTCGTTCCAAACCCTTGAAAACTTTGTTCATCTTCGGAACACACATTAAGATATTTTTTATGAAATCAGAGAGCCATCAGACCCTTCATAGACAGCAACACAACTGAAATGATCCCAGATCCAGAAACGTAGCAAAAACACTTCACTTTAGCTACTCTACGAAACATGACCTGTAACATGATTATAAGGTAAAGTCACTATCATCTGTGCATTACAAACTTGAGTTGTTTCTGAGGAGTGGGGTTGTTTTCCGATATTTACCTTCAATATCCTCCAGTGGTTTTTAATGAACACGTTAGGTTGTTTTTATTGGTTCAGGGTCTGCCGTCATGCTACAAAGATACGGTTTCAAACCTGTCCGCAGGGGATGCGTTTTCTCATTAAATGTCTCCCCAAAACCAAACCTGAGTCCTCAATTACTGCTGTCTATTGTTAATCTGGGCACACTTCTTGCGCTTTGTTTTTTTGGTCTCCAACCTTATCAGAAAACAGCACTGTTTATGTTGACTCAGACCAGTGCAGTCCGAGTAATAACTTGTCCCAGCGCAACTTGATGAGCTCACGATTGGCCGGAGGATCGTTGTGATGAACATGTCAATTGAAAGGCCACTGTGAAGTTTGAGGCTTTTTAATTAAACCCAGTCCAAACAGTAAATACTCACATTCTGGAGCTGCGCATGAAATGAAGGTAATTATGATGTGGCTTAATTAGCTGTCGCCGTGATCTTAATTGCTTTGGAAGATGGCTGACCTCCCTTCCTGGATGTACGTGTTGGGAGCTCGATGTTGTCACAGTCGCTTTGGTTTGCAGGTGCGCGTACGGTCAAACTATCTCCTGGAGGTTACCCTCTCGGTTAATGTTCATTTATTTTTCCACTTTTTTACTGTGAGTATGCGTGTGCGCTCGGGTTCTTGTGTATATTTAATAGGCCAACAGGTCTATATTTCTTCTGAATCCTTTGCATTTCTCTTTAAAAAAAGATGGTAGTGCAGCATTACTGTCATTTCAAACTTTTCCATGACTCTTATAAAAAAAAAAAAAAAATTAGGTTCTGAAAATTCAGTGAATAGTGTACAAGCGAAAAAAAAAATTTTTTTTCCATTCAAAATAAACCTCCCAGTCAATTGGATTTAATAATTTATATGTATAGAAGGCAAAGTTTAAGTACATAACTCGACTCAATTCTGTACATTCTGGTACGGTGTGTAATTTTATAAAATTGATTCAGTTCTAAATAATTTTCCATGCCAGAAATTGCTATTTTTTTGTGTGTGTGTGTTTAAAATGTTTATTAGTTTTCCAGTTATCACAAACTAATTTGTTAGAGAAAAAAACAGAATTAATGATTATGAATGATTGATGATGGTTATCCATTTAGGCAGTTGTTGTAACTTTTCCACTCCTAAAGGGTCTGGAAACGTATTTTCTGGAGAACCGTATTAAGCATGGTTTTATTCTTAGGAGGCCGAGTTGTTTGCTGTGATGTGCTGGATTTGGCACCTGCGAGTTTCCCTCCACACCGCATTAGCTGTCAGCTCTCATTTCCTTCACTGCGTGTTTGTAGAGCGGTCTCTGGAAACTAAAACAATGTCATTAAACTTCAACTTCAAATTAAGCCTCTTCAAGACCGTTCCAGACGCCACAGTCATTTTCCAGCAGCGCAGCAAACCGCAGGACGCACGTTCATCAGCGGCTTTAATGCTTGGCTGAAATATTATTTGTTAGCAGGTGCAGGTCAAACCTTCCCACGGAAATCTGTACACGAGTCAGCGTGAACCTTACACAAATGCTTGGTGCGTGTGTATTTGAAGTTTCATTCATTACCTCACTTCCAGAGCCAGATCTTACTTGAAACAAATGACTTGATCAAAAAAGTATTAGCGCTTTTCTTTGCTAGAAAATAAAAAGAGCCCCATTATGTGAGTGACCATTATTCTTACCATCAACAAATCAAATCCTTAAAAGCACCAAGCTTCTTACTTCTGCATTGGCAAATCTGGCTGAATGTTTTTGAATAGTTCATCCAAAAATCAAAGTGGTCATTATTTACTCATCCTCAAATTGTTCCAAACTCTTGGAGCTCGACAAATAACATTCTAAAGACTTGATGTGGTTCCCCAATGCAGTTAAAATGAAGTTTTAAAGCAAAAGCAGATACAAAAGCGCTAGTAAAGTTGTTCATAAACAACTTCTGTAGCTTTGTGTGAGAAACCCATTAAAAATGAAGTTGTTTTTCACTAATAGGTTTTGTTGCTAACTGCTGTGAAGGGTTGGATCAGTCCTGTTTTATGAAGCTAATCAAATGATTCATTGAAAAGATTCAAAAGGTTCTCTTAGGAGCTCATTTGGTCACAAAAAGCTGTCAGGAACTTCTGATGACTTGAAATAAGCTCAAGAGTCATACAAACTATTTTCTGGATTTTTTTTTTCTGCTGTTTTTGAGGTTTGAATGGTTTACTCCATGTTTATTGTAACTGGATGGAAAAGAGCTTTAAAAACAGTCTTCTAAATTTCCACCACAGGTTTGGAATGACATCAACTGGAGTAAATGATGACAGGAATGTCTAATCATGTTTATTTTCCTGTGTTTCAGGCTCTGTTGGAGAAGGCGGTTGTAAAAAGCGACGGCTTCAGTGTGGATCATCTGGAGAGAGTTTACTCAGTGCTCAGCCAGTGTATTTACCAGCACCGCAGAGACTACGACAAAACCCGTCTGATAGAGGTCGAGTGACGCACACACACGTAGATCAATATGTTCCATGGCTTTATGGTTTACTAATATGGTTTTCATATGAAGGGTACCATTTTATTTAGCAGTTCATGAGATTTCATGTGTATTTTACAGTTTAAAAAACATTTGTTTTATTATTATTATTATTATTATAGGTGGAAAACCAATTATAAACTCCGGATTAGGCTATAAGTACACAACACAATATTGTAGTACATCTGCATGTTTTATCTCCAATTATTTGTTGTAATAAATGCTGAGCCAGTCGACCACTGAATTAAAACGATCCCATTATTAACTAGTAGCACTGTACTGACTAATGATTCGTAATGTTCAGTTCAGTCATGTGTCGTGTGTGTGACAGCGGCTCAGAGGAGATGGATACACAGTGACTGAACACGGCACAGTGAACAGCTGCTGTATGTTTAAATTACTCCGGTGCACCGATGGTGGAGAGCTCTCGCACGGCCTCCTGGGAAATTATGTGCGCTTTTCTCAAATACAATAGTAATGGTAGCTGCCCAGCAGAAACAGATTAGAATTGCTCTGAGGAATTATGGCCGGTGCGACTGAAGGCTAATTTGCATGTTGTGTACCAATTCCTCTTTGAGAGGACCCTAATGGAGGCGCATTTATTAATTCCAGGATGATTCGCAATACAGACCATCTGGAAAAGCTGTATGTGTTTAGATTTTAATCCGCTGGTCTCCGTCAGATTGTTGGATCTTTTGCAGCCGCTGGACTGGGGCTGAACTCCGCAGAGGATAGTGGAAATTAAACACGATTTAGTTTCACATTGTTCTGTGCCGAAAGTTTATTTGTTAGTTACACTTTGACCTGAATTAGAATTCATATGTCAGATAAAGAACGGAAAGCAGAGTCCTAACCAGATAACGTGTGATAAAGTTAAGGGGGGGGGATTTATTTGAAGAAAAGATCATTTTATGTTGGAAACTTGTCACATTGTTAGGACATGGGGTAAGAAATAGACTGAAAGCTTTTTTCTGAACCAGAATCCGAGAGCTGATCGCCTTTGATTTAGTTCCCCTTTACATGAAACTTTGTCCTCCAACCTACATTTGACTGCTTCATGTTCTGCCGTGATGGTTTGAAATAATCATGACATTTTACTGCTACCCATCTTGCCATGTTGCAGGAAGAAAACAAATCCATTACATTGAAGGTCCAAAAAAAAGTACAATTATATTTCAATATACCTGTATAGTGCTGTCAAATGTGTGTATGTGTGGACTGTATATATATATATATATATAAATACATATATACATATATATATATATATACACACACACACAGATTATATATTTAGAAAATATTTCTGTGTGTATATACTGTATACAGGTATGTGTACTGTACTATACATGTAATAGAATGATATATACAGGTATGTGTACATGTAATATATACACCCTAAAACAATTCTATTCGAAAACATTTTGTCTTCTGGACTCTATATCAAAAAATCTGGAAAAAAAATAAATAATAAAGTGCCACTCAAAACCACTAATGGCTGCTGAGCTTTATAGCATTTTAAAATAGATAACATTTTTACTTTATTTTTGATTTAAAGAAATGCAGCCTTGGTGATCATAAGAGACTAATCAAAAACCCAAACATCTGAACTGTAGTGTACAGAAAATGTATTCCAAATCATGACTTTCAAATCTTTGTCCTTAAAAAGTCCTTTAAAAAAATACTCTTTGAATATTAAGACAAATGTATAAAATAACCATGATACTGTTTGATTGCATCCACATTTAACAAAATATGCAATTAACAATGCTGCTCTCTGTCTTTTGATTTGCAGGCGATGGAAAGACAAGTTGAACATTTCGAAACATTCCTGTGATGAAAGAAGAGAGAAACTTGATCTGAGACTCTTTTGATACAAGAGGGAGAGACTGGAGTGCTGAGCCAAGTCCTTAACGTGGAGCAGGTCTGGATGCTTCGGTCTCAAATAACAGCAGTAAGAAAAAAAAAAAAAAGGTGCAGCCATTAGAAACAAAGGCTTACAAAGGCGACCTTGGTGCTATCATCTCAGGTACCTGAAACAGAACCAGTCTACAGAACCAAACACAAAAACTCCTGGAGGTTTCCTTTTTATTCGTTCAGTTTTTGTAAACTCACATACATGCTAATTGCCGGCGATCGTTCTTGGTGCTATTGGGTGCTATTGATTTTTTTTTTTTTTTTTTCTCCTCCTTTTTTGTCGTCTGCTGCTCCTTGTTCTTATAGATAAGCAAACAAAACACAAACAGTACAAAATAAAAGATTGTGTGATGTCACAAAGCAACCTCAGCCTCCGTCTACTGGAAGCGAACACACTTACATACACACAGATTCTCACCAGCAGTGGCAAACTGTATACGGATGGTGTGATGCCCTACAGCGCAAGTCGGCTGGTCATTTACTGTGGAAATAAACTACATCGCCCTCTTTCTACATCCACCCTGATGTCACCCCTTGTCACTATTGGGATTATCAACACTTTTTAGCCACATAGAGATACTCTTGCTGGGGAAAAAAACGACAACAACAAAAAACTTGTTTTTGTAGGGACGTCTAGAGTTTTTTTTTTTTCTACTTGGTGTTAATTGTAAGATTTGCAAGGCCTCTGTATTGTAAACCAACCTTTCCTTGTGACAAATGAGACCGTGCTCTCCTTATTTAGACTATAATGTATAAACAGACTGGTTTCGGATCAAATCAACCTTTAGGAGAAGGTTAATCTCAGTATTATTTTAGTCCCATCTAACCAATTTATTTGGCCTTTTTCTGGTTTAACTGGATTTACGAGTAGTTATTAGGTGATTGCACTGCCTAGCATGTGCCTTAAACCTTTGAAATAGGCTAAAAACGTAACTGAATATTGACTATCAATGTCTACGGATGAGCCACAGGGCTACAAATCGAGGGGGGAAAAAATGGCGTATGTTGTACTTAACCATTTGCCAAGTCGAGTCTTCGATGGTTTGTGAGTCAAGTTGCTCCATCATACATCGCGGCTTTCTTTTTGCCATCCATTTTTATTGTAACATAACATGCGTGGACGAAAAATAAGAGATGTTTTGGAAGTTAAAATGGCAGTCTAGGCAGTGCTAAAGTTTTAAACATAAAGCATTACTATATTTCGTTGACTTGTACTGTCTAATATTGTTAGCTGTCACATTAATAACTTGATTTCGGTGCATTTTGGCATTGTCTAACTAGCATTAACTGAGTTCTCCCTCTCATACTTTCATAAACTCTCAGCTTTCACCGCTTTATAAAGAACGTTGATCCAAGTTCGAGTTCTCCTGACCTCGTCTAGGATTCGGTGCTATAAAAAAACTAAAAAAAAAAAAAAAAAAAGAGTAAAAAAAAAAAGTGAACACTTTTTAAGATATGCAAAAGAAAGGAAAAAAAACTAGGAGTTAGCTGTTAGCTTCGGACTACTGCAGTGCATGTGAGAGACAGAACCGCAGCTACCTCAGCAAGTTGTTTTCACGCGAAGAGACAAAAGTAATGACCTGTTTACTTACAAGAAGTATTTGTTGACCTCTGTAAAATGACTGCGCCCTTCAGAAATTCAAGCTAAGGTACTGGATCGCCTCTCCGACGTGAGCACATCATGTGGCTGCTGCAGTAATCCTCGGGTTTGTTCGCATTTTTGTGCTGTATTTCGCCTTTTGAGGGGTTGTTCTGCGTTTGAGCCGAGAAAAGACATGGCATTGTAATATCGCTGAAATGTTATGTGCTGTATGTTGCATCCCACAGTTTAGTTGATTGGCCATGTTAATGAAACGCTTGTTTCTTCAGTCCATTTCATTGATCATTTTCGCAGTCGCATCCTCCTCCGTGCTATTGCCTGTCCATTTGTTATTTATGACATTTTTTTAACGTCTTCATGTGTTCAACGCTTCGTTCAACCGAAACTAATTGGAAAAGTTGTTACATTAAATTAGTGCCGAGACACGATGTAGCACATTTTTGTAGCAGGTGTTGCACGACGTTCAGAAACGGGGTTTACTGGTCTCAGGTCTCTGCTACATTAATATTTATTCCATAAGGGTGAAGATGATGGTGGTTGTGCTTTTTTAACATTTTTTGGAATTACCGTAGAAGATGAGGGGGAGGTTTACAATGTCGGCATGAAAGTCTATGTAGTTCTGTGTTTTGACTACAAGTTAAAGTTCATTACCTTTAGTTGACCAGAGTCTAATTCAGATTACTTGACTGACGGTAGGAAGTCCATAGAACAATAACATTTTGCTTTAGGTAGGTAAATAAAACCGACTAAACTTTGTTTTTGGTGTAAAAGTCCTGGAGTTTCTCAAGTCAGTGCTAAGTGTTGGAGATGATTTCTTTTTTTGCAAATGGTTTTTAGTTAATCTTATTTAATCAGTAGATTCCTACTCCTTATTGATTAACAAGGTTGAGGCCATTTTTTTGTTTTTTTTCTTCTGAGTAATACCAGAATTTGTCCCCTTTTTACTACTACGAAGCAAATCAAAACCACACATATTGTTCTATCCTTCCCTGCAGTCCTTCTTTTGTGAAATGATATATTTACTGTAATTTCTGAAATAAACTGCTGTGATATACTTGAATAAAAGGTGCAAATTGAAGTCGCTCTAATGTTTCAATTTCAATCCGACTCCTGTCTTTTGTAATAAGGGTTATGGCACATTTTGGATAGTGTACGGTTCATAAATTGGAAAATTTAAATGGCATATAGCAAACAGTTCTGGATGAGTGTAAGATTGACCGATGCTGTACAAAAAGCACATTTTCATTTACGAATATCTTACACGTGTTGACTTACAGAAGCATTCATCTTTGGTGCTACGCCTCAAAGTATTTAATAGCTTCATTTATCAGGCATTTAAAACTATGGAATGGCACAAGTTTTTTTTAAATGTTACTGAAAATACAAAACTATGAATGGACATCCACCCCAAATAAATAATAAAAATAAAACAATTAGCAAAAAATGGCGACCAATGACCAATAGACATTCAAATTAGTTTCTTTAGAATTTTGGATATGTATTTCAGCATTAATAGCATCAATTGTTCCAGTAAGGTACAGATTTACAGACATTGTCCAAGCCATTGATTTTTTACTAAAAACATTTATACACAATTTTCATTGGTTTTTAAAATATACATATCTTCCCTATAATACAAAGTTTCTCCATCCATCTTGCTCCATCCGTATTCTGCCATGGCTGCAGGCTCGTGGGTTGGAATAAAACACGAGGACAAAATCCACAAAGAAGAGGTGGAATGATTTACACAGAACAAAATGAAATGAAACTCCTCCGGGCATCACAGGTTCTGGTATTTTGTGCTTTGGAGTTCAAGAGGGCCTTCATTCAATCCCTGCTCTCTCTAGTGCTGACCCTCGCTGGAGGGCGACATGACTAGCGTCGACGTCCTTTGGCTTCTTGCAGAAGTCCCTGCATGATGCAACTGATTTTTATATACGACACACAAGCCCATATCATCTCATGAAATGACTACAGATGGAAAAAAACGCGATTTGGCCGAAACCTTATCAAAGAAACATGATGTGGGAGAACAACTCAAACATTAAAAGGAGGGTACAAAATAAAAATTGCATTTGGTGACCTAGAATACCGTTCCAATGGCACGACACCTGAGGTGCGGGCGTGGGGTGGGTTGGCTACGCTACGGATCCCTTGCTAAATCTTGTCCGCGACAATCCGACCGCGTTCCACCTGGGTTGGAGCTCGATGGGCTGGTTTAGGCCAGTTCGTGACATTAGAGAAGTCCAGAGCAGAGTTAGTTGTCAGCCGCTCTGAATGTACTTCTTTATAACCACGCATCCGTGTCTGAAAAGAGGACATGGCAGATTCTGCAGCAGAGTCCACGTGTTCGTGCAAGGGTCGAAGGTCTCCATGTTGCCCAGCGCCGGTCCTTCGCTACTCACGATCCCTCCCGTTGCATAAATCTTGCCGTCCAGGATCGCCGCGCTGGGGGAAGAAGAACAAGAGACCATTTGTAATTGTTTATTGCATCATGTAGCGCAATCTACTGTTCATTAGACCAACCTGCAGAACTGCCTGGAGTGATTCATGTTGGGGCCGGCTTTGATGTTGCCCTTGTCTGGGTCATAGATAGTGGTGGCTCGGGCGTAGGCTCCTCCCAGGATGAAGATAAAACCATTGAGGCTCATAGCGGGAGCGTACTTGTTATCTAAATAAGCCCGAAAGGAGGCAAGAGAACAACAGATGGAAGTTACTCTGATGTACGTTGATGAATTTTTGCCTTGGAATAAAGGCGCTGTTTTGGCGTTATCTTACACATTGTGCCCAATGCAAGATGTGTGGTGCTTTTCGGAGCTATGAGTAAATCATACAGCTTCTGGGATGCCTACATCCTTATCGGAGCGACTTCGCAATGTTCTTTCGGGAAGCTTCAGATAATTAACGAGGTAGATTACGGACTTGGGTACTGTGTCAGTCCGCAATCTTTCCAAATCGGGTTTGAAGCACCATTCGTAATGCATTTATGATTTTCCCAGCCTGTTTGCTGCCACGTTTCATTTCCCACGTCCCTGTATCCTTTATGCTTTACGTGATTAAGCGGAGAATGACAAATGACGGCAAACACATGTATATGGCGCCTGTTTCGTCTAATGATTCCATACAGAGGGAATTATCTCTGTAGACCTCTCGCAACGTGACAGGTTTTACTCACTCTATCCTTCTTCACACGGGGTAAATGGCCAAGAAACAGAAATAATCACATCTTTTCATGAGCGGGCAAATGACTGACAGCCCGATGCACGGTCGTGAACACGGAAAAGGTCGTCGAACCGAATGCAAGGGAGAGGCTATCAGCCTTCGCTTTCTGACAGAGAAATTGTCTCCCAAACGATTACAGCTGGGCCAATTTATTACCCCTATGAATAATTCACGTGGTTGCGTTCAAGGTTTTGTTTTGGGTTTTTTTCCCCCGTACCTTCGACTGACGCTTGAGAAGCCGAGCACAGAAGCGATCTGTAAAACAGCGGCTGGATTTAATGGTTGAAAAGGAAGTGCGAGATGGGCTCTCAATCGGCGGTGTGACTGCCAGGTGCTTCTCATTAAACCCCCCCACCGCTCGGCTTTGAGTGACGGTCCAGATAACACCCTCTCTTTATAGCACTCCAGTCACGGCACGCGTTGTCGAATTGATCGGCGACGTAACCCACGGGGAGGCATCATCTCCAGTAACGAGAGAACGGTTCTGGCACCCCCACTCTTTATTCCCCTTACAAAAACGACTGCTTTTGTGTCGACTCACTTTATGTATCTCGCATGCGCCGTAGGATCCCGTCCGTTAAGCCCTAATCTCACCCCACGCAATGCTCTGTTTATCTGTTTGTTGTCTCGATTTCAAACCCGCCGCTGATGCTATCAGCAGAGCTCATTGTTGGGTTTGGCCCATGTTCTCGCTACTCGAGGGGCTCGAATGTGATGCCAAAGCTCGGCTGCTTCTTTGATGCTGAATTCGCGCCACCGGCAAGACGTCTCAAGGTTTCGATCAAATGGGGCACCTGTATCTGGTACAATGGAGACATGAGAGATTCAGCTTTTTGAGAGCGAAACAAGACAACAACAACAGTTCGCGCCACCAATTTGCGGAGGGGTCTCGCTCAATTTTCGGTAGAGGCGAAATGCAGCAGAGAAAAGCTATTAGAAGCGAAAGAAATGGGAAAGGAGTTGTTTGAATAGCAGCATTCCCAGAGAGTTGGGGTGAGAACGCCGGCAGTAACCTTCTGTCCGCCATAAACAAGTTGAAGGGTTTTAAGCGAGACTACTTCAGTCAAACCCATCTCGCACTCTGACGGAAGACGTCTCACGCCAATTGACATGCTTTAAACGTGTTTTATCAACACCAGAGACTGAGGGATGTCTGTCGACGTGGCTTGGAGCCAGTTCAGTGATAACTCATCAGACTGTCCAGAGGCTTCCTGAATCACTTTTTAATGTGCCTGTACTCTAAAGACGCCCTGCAATCTTGTGTAATTTGTACAAGCAATTGTTTGCAATCAATTCCCCACTGTCCACATGGCTTCATGCACTTCCAGTGGCACTTTGCCTGCTCGACCTTCACTGACAGCTTGTCTTGTTGGCACTGGCTGAACTAGTGTTTGCTCAGTAGTGTTTACGATTGACTGCAGGCTTTCAAACAACACCTTTGAAGAAATGAACCTGTTACAACCTGGTACAATGGCTCATTCTGGGTTATAAATAAAGGAAACTAAATGAATACTTAAATGCCGGTCAATCTGCGAGAGACAACCTAACACTAACAGACCAAAAACAGCCTGGTTTCAAACTTCTTTCGAAATATCTTCCTTTGTGTTCAGCAGAACAAAGAAATTCATACAGATTTGGAACTACTCGAGGGTGAGTAAATGATGACAGAATTGTCATTTTGGGGGGAACTGGACAGCAATGAATAAATATTTAGTTTTTTTTTATGACACTTACTATTAATAAATTATAATAATTTAAATATTACATTAAATAAAATGTAAAATATATATTTTTTAATACTACAAAATATATTAGCATAAATAAACTTTACGTGAACATAAACTAATATTAATAAATTGCCAAATAATTGTTCATTACTGTTTAAAATATCATTAAAGGTTTTCAAATAATTTATCATTAATAAATATAAATAAAAATGTGCATAGTGTAAAAATAAAATTCATACAACATAATACATTTTATTATTGTTTCACGTCAGCTTTTGTATTAAATATCAACATATAGAACTTAAAAGTATTAATATTAACAAATCTAATTTATTATTAAAACTTCACCTGCTAGATGACTGTTCTGCACAAAGGTGCTATACTCAAGTGTCTGAACAACCATTACAAGTAAAGATGATCATGTGAAGGACTGACATGATTATTCGTCATGTTTATCTAGTTCTATGTACCAAATGCAACTTAATTTAATTACCAAGTTAATTTAGTTTATGAAATGGGTTTTATGATGCCATAGCACAGCAATCACTGAGCTAATTGAAGCCTGAAAAGCTCCTACTGCAAGTAAAGATGGTGAGTCCCAATCTGCCGGATCAGTCCTGCTGTTCTTCTGCTAAGATTGAGCCCCTGAGCAAAGCAAACAACCCCATAAAAGCCTTTTTACCATGGCAGACCACAAATACTCAACCACCTCCTGGTGCCATATTGACAAACACGTTTTTAAATTGTCTTTGGGTGGAAATGTAGATGCACAAATGAACCATTTTCATTTTCCATTAACAAACTGGTGTTCAAGCGAAGTACCTACCGATCATGGGGGACTCTATAAAGCTCCAGGTGTTGGTCTGAGGGATGTAAGACTGTAAAACCCCAGCCGAGCGTCCGGCCTCGTTCACGCCACCGAACACGTAGATCTTTCCACCGCACACGGTGGCAGCCGCCGAATGAACGGGCTTGGGCAGCGGAGACACCGTCTCCCACTGATTCGTGATGGTGTCGTACCTGAAGAACACACAAGACAGACTTTTAGCATTGCTGCAATGTGTTCTAATGAAGACGCAGTGCTTTTTTGTGAACCAGATATACTGTGCAGCATATGCAGCAGCATGAAGTCAGCGGTGTTCTACAAAATTACAACTGAAGATGAATAGTGTGGATTTTTTATATATATATATATATATATATATTTTTTTTTTTTTTTTTTTTCATCCACCAAGTTTAATATATTTTTAATATATAAAATGCTTGAAATATATAAGCAACTATAAACAATTTTGTATTTCTCTTTCTATTTGATTTAGTTTTAATTAGTTCTATATTTTTTGCGCTTTGTTCCCATTTCAGTTCTAGTTTCAGTAAATGTAGCACTGAATTAAACATTATATTTCAGTTTTAGTATCGTTTTTTTGTATTTGTCCATTTTTTTATTTTAAAATATTTCATTTTTGTTTTAGTTTCTGAAATTATTTTTAAAAATGCATTAAATATGATAAAATATAATACAAATATCTAAAGTGAATTTATTCACAATATATTAAAAAAATTCACAAAAAATATTAAACATACAGACTAAATAGGTAGCATTTCAAACATAATAAAACATATATATGTTATCTCTCTCTATACATATATATATATGTTATCTATATATATATATATATATATATATATGTTATATATTTATATATTTATATGTTATATAAAAATATAGACATTTTGCATTTGTCAAGCTGTCGAGTCAACATTATAATCTGAATTTTCTTTTAATTCAAATATAATTCTGCATCCAATTTATTAGCTCAATTCCAATGTAACTCAAAAATGTTTGTGAAGCACAGCCTGGGTTCTCAGTGATGATGAGTGAAGTGTTTTCAGGGGCCAGAACACACAGCTGGAGCACCGTTCTTCTCAGGATCAACCGTTCTGAACTCCACCGGCGGCTGCCAATGTTCTTTTGTCTTCTATCGGCCGAACGTCACCCAAAAGTTCATGCTCACACGGCATACTTTAAGCTATTGATTAACTAGGTAACTACGAGGACATGCAACACAATTACGAAGGAACGTAACTGATTACTAACAGCAGATACTTCTTGGATGATAAATACATGAACAGCTTTGGCAATATTTCAAGTCACTGCAGGCAACATTAGCGGAGGTATAAAGATGATGAGAAAAGGAATATCGCTGGCAGGAAGACAAGCCTCGGGCTACAGATACATTAGCAACAGCTAGCACTAATCGAGTGAGACGCCGCAGCCATCAAATAATGCACAAATGCTAAAAGTAATGGCAAGTGACTCCGCTAGCTGAGTTTACCTTTGATAAGTTCTACTTTTTTTAAGAGCACACTTGTAAAAGATCATCGCTGCAAACTACTTTTATTCAGTTTATTCCAACGGTCTTATTCATTCAATTTACTGTAGTTTCTGAACATTTGTCTGTACCATTGTTTCTTTCCCTGCAATGGGATAATAAAAATAATAAAATCTATTATAAAACACTGATCTTTCTAGAGGCGACAGTGAAGGGAATGAAATGAGAGTGAGATGGAGTGAATAAGTTATGAAGCACATAATAACAAATGTTATCCAGTCGGATCCTCCGATGATCTCATCAGCGCTTCTGTAATTATAAGAGCTACTGTACTGTGACCCACATTCACCCGCATCACAATCCACTCTCTGTTTAATCACACGAGAGCCAGAGGGAAGGGAGGAGTCTCTGATTGGCTGCTTTGATAACCTGTGTCTGCAGGGAGCCAATGAGATCACTGGGAGGAGGATGTGATGAGGGGCTGTTCTAGCACTTCTGAGCTCCTGTCTGACCTTATCCTTTCTCCCTTCCTCGGAGAAGCTCTTTATCTGCCGTCCCTCTCAGGTCTTCGCAACGTCATTGCGCTCAAGGGTCAAGTTGGTTGCGCTGCGACCTCTCATTTTTGAGGGATTTTTACAGCATTAGGCAATCGATCTGTACTAGATTTAATAGCATCAGAATGCTGGATGTTCTGTACACACACCTGCAGCTGTCTATTAATGCACCAAGATGATAGAGTTCATTAGTCTGTTACTATGATTGTTGTTAGTAGTGCTTTCCAAACTAAACATCCGCAGAGAACACCTGCAGAACTGCACAGCAACACACTAAAATCTGTGTCACTATATTAATATTTATTATTCTGAGATTTATTACAATTTCATTTTAAGCGTTAGCTTTTATATTTTTATTTTTTGTAATTTTGAAATTTTATATTTCTATTTAGATTTGATTTAGTTTTAATAATTTGATTTCTGAATTTAGTATTACTAATTTAAGTACTATCAATTTTTTACTATCAAATTTGAATTTTCACCAATTTTCCCCCTTCAGTTTCAGTTTTTGTAATTTAGTTATGTGCTTTTTTTATCATTTAAATAAATATATTTGTTTTCCCATTTATTTTTATTTCAGTTTTAGTAACGTAGTTTATATGTATTTTAGTTTATAGTATTGTTTGTTTATGTCCTACTTTTTATAATTTTAAAATATAAATATTTTAATACTTAAATTTAAAAGTCATACTTTTAGTTATTTATTTTTTTATTTCAGTTTAAGTTTCAGTAATTTTAGTAGAAACTTTAACTCGTTTTTCTTCAGTAATTTTCAGTCATCTTTTATGTACTAGCCTATATATGAACTATATGTGTGTTTTTATTAAAGTACTAACTCAAATGCATTTTATTTGTCAGTTTATTATTATTATTATTATTATTATTATTTTTGTTTATGCCAATATTATGTTTGCTTGTTTGTTTTAACCCCCATTTTTTAGTTTTAGTCATTTCAAAATATTAACTTAATTTCAGTTAGTTGCCAAGGCAACATTTCTCATTTTTGCTCATTTTATTTTTTTATTGAACATCTGTATTTTTTTTTGGCTTTAATTCAGTGAGCAAAATCACATTTGCTTAGTTTTACATTGAGTTTTAAATAATAACACTGCTTGAGATCCACAGAAGACTCGGGGATCTGCATAGCAACACTTGGCAACCGCACAGCAAGCATAGTTCACATTACAAACATCTAGCTATAAATGCATTTAATTCATCATTATTACCGTCTTTCATTTTACTGCAGTTGCCGTTTTATAAAAGAAACGAGCCCTGAGAGGCCACTCTAATGATTTTACAGCAGTTAAGAAGGTTTTCAGCTTCACGTCATGCCTAATTACACTCTTTTCTGGGGTAAAATCATTGTAACACAGTCTCTCGTGGCTTCCAGCTTTAATCCATATAAATGATATGGATGTAAAATTCAACATATTTCATCGTTTTAAAACTATTTCATTTACAGAAAGAATGTTTCCTTTTATTTTGGAAAATAAAAAAAGATTCCCCTCAACTTGTCAAGGATAACACAAAGTCTAAGACCACTGTTCATCACCGCCTTTGTTATTAGAAAATAATACATGGCATCTAGAATGAAAACATAAAAACAAATATAGAGAAAATAAAAGGTTTTTTCATCGAAACAAACACATTTTTAACTTGCTTATTAGACAGTCAAAACATTCTGTACATAATGTTCTGCTCTCGTGAATTCTGATCAAATATCAATACAATTTAATTTATATAAAAGCAATTACTATCTTTGATTGTTAGTCCTTAATGATACGCTACGTGATTACATGGAATGATATAATATACATAAATACATTAATAACTATTTGTAATATTGCCATTTTACTTTTTAAAATGTAATTTTATGTTTTATATTTCTTTATAGCTTTGATTTATTTTCATTTGAGTTTTATTAAAGTGCCCCTATTATCCCTTTTGAAATACGATCGTTCATGCAGTGTGTCATGTATGTGAACACGCCGACAGCGCACGATAAATGAAGTTTGTCGGCACACATTGGCCTAAACGAGTCTTCAGCAATTCGAATCTTTTTCTGTTACGGCCACACGTCACGAAGTAACCTAATGTCGGCCCACGTTCTACATCACAAACAACTTGCCCCGCCCACAAACAGTACAATTTCCACGTGGATTACATCATGTTAAGAAGACGCTGTATCCTGCGCTGTCATTCAGTTATGGCGTTTCGTTTTCCGACACACGCTGTAGCGGTAGACCAATCATAAAGGACTGCGCCATCTGACCAATCACAGCAGTGAGGGCTCACGGCAAGGAGGGGTTTAGACAAACTGATCCTTCGAACTGCTTCACATGAGTCGTTTATTTATTTATTACATTTCTATTTAGCTTTATTTTCAGTTTTAGCATTTTTTACTACTACACTTATTTTAGGCAGTTGTCGAGTCAACTCGAAACAGTAGTAAAGCAGCTGTTCTTATGTGGATTTAGATCAAAGAATATATTTTCATCTTATAATATAATATAATACAATGCTTCATACATAGTTTGAATTTTGAGTTTACCAAAATGTTTAAAGTCAAGTTTCTTACATTAAATGAACAGTAAAGCCCAGTTCTGTACAATCAAACTACGCTTAGCTCTATTCAGAGAGGTAAATGCATTAAAACAGATGTGTGTTTTTTTGAAAGGAAGCATTTTGTTGGCAGAAAAAGACATTCTCTCACTCTCTGTGGCCCGTCACAATAAATAAACAGCATTTGATGGACTTAATTTGCAGTCTGAATCTTGTTTCACGCACGCTAAAGCGGTTTGTAATTGAGGTTACGGCCCCTCACAGAGACATCACTGAAGGCTTCAGCTTCCTCACACCGCAATTATACTTCTGTATTATTTATTGGAAGTAATCAGCACAGTGAACGGCTGCCGTGACGTCACAATCTCAGCGCGAACATCGCTTACAGCACGTTTCTGCTCAGAACGGCTGGGGAAAGACTCTGTGACAGGCTTCTCTGCATTCGTCCGGTTACAAATGCTGCTTCTGTCACCGGGATCAGAGGTTAATTGTGCTTGATGACAGTTGCATCATATAGTCCTGCTCCTGCCACAATAAATACAACTCGCCAGTTCTCTTCTGAAAAGAGGCGACCTTTGCTTCCTGAGGTCTTTATAAAGGTCACCGGTTGGACAGTCAATAGATAAAGATCTTTTTCTAGCAGTTTGCCAGTCTTGAGAAACTGCTGCGACACAAGCTATTAAAGATCTAGAGATGAATGCTAGGACTGTGTCTCTTGGTGGATGTGCTGTTGTTTATTGTAAATTATCAGAGTCAAGTTTAATATTGCTACTCTGAATGTGACAGTTGTTCTAGGATGTTTCATCAAACTTATGTATCTCAATCTCAAATATATGTCTCAAAACAATAATAAGACATGCAATAAAATAAAGACAAGAGCTGTAATTAATAATAATAATAATAATAATAATAATAAAAATTAAGAACAAATTAAATACCGGGGGGAAAATAAATAAATAAATTTGTTTGTTTTTTTATTTTATTTTATTTTTTTTACAAGTAAATAATGTTTAGGGGTTTAGTCAGTGTGATAAATATACTGATATACTGTATGTATGTATATTAAAAATAATATTTATAAAATATATTATATTTAAAACTATAAGTATAAATGCTATATGTTGTGATTTACATATAAAAAAGTAAATAAATAAATAAAACCAGAGAGACAGACAGACAGATAGATGTAGATAGATAGTGTGTGTTTGTGTGTGTGTATAAATACACAACTGAATAAGAATCATTTTGGAATAGAATCATAACTACTGGAATTGGATCAAATCTAGAATTGCCTAAAAAAATGTCCCATCCCTGAGAGAAAGTGAACACAATTATAAATGGAAAACTCCATAAAACTAAAACCAAAGTGCAAAGAGCAAACAAATTTAAAAATGCAAAGGATATCAAGCAGAGCACAAAGCGTCTCTGAACAGCTTAATTACGGTGTGTGTTATCTGCTGCGCTGCTAATAGCTTCATCTCTGTCTCCAAATTAATTCTTTAGAGATTCCACACTTAGGTCAAGAAAATTGAGAGATAATCAATAAATGAACAGGCTCCAAATGTGATATGTAACTTACATTGGTTCATTATTTAATTTATTTATACACTTTTTAAATTAACATCAAAGATCAGGTTTAAATATCAAAATAAAACCTTCTGACAAAGTTAGACTCTGTGCATAATTATTCTTACAGCGTCACGCTGCATTCACTCACAGAAGAAAGCAAGCACTACCTGCTTTGCAGAAGAAAACAAACTTGATCCTGGGCCAGAAAAATAACAGAACAACTCCTGTAACATAACTTGGGACATGTTATACTTAGGCCGTTAGTGATTTAGTGGGTGTTTAATCTTTAGTTTGATAATCAAGGACAGGACACTGGAGCTGAAGCCTGTGCTTATTATATATGAAAGGGAAGGATGCTCGTATACCAAATATCTGATGCAAAATAACATAATTAATTGTACATAATTACTATGTACAATTACATAATTGTCTTTATTATGTAAAATCATTCAAATTTACTCGAAACACAAACTGATTCGATTTTTTCCCCCCAATTTATTGGAAGAAAAATGACATTTTTCACTCACAAATCAAATTATATATATATAACTATATAAAAATATAATCTAAATCTAAATATTAATGGACATAGTAATGTTAACTTATTTTAACAATAAAAACAAAAAATAAATAAAATGAAAAAATAAAAAAACATATATATTTTAAATCCAGATATTAATGGACATAGTAATATTAACTCATTTAAAAACACAATAATAAAATACAAATTTATATACTTTAAATAAAGATATCAATGGACATAGTAATCTTAACTTACTTTGAAAATACAATAAACACACACACACACATACATATATATAATGGACATAGTAATGTTAACTCATTTAAAAAAATACAATTAAAAATCACCAAAACAAAATAAAATCTAT
>JAUMHG010000067.1:18900513-18911360 GCA_032359395.1 Enteromius anoplus | reverse complement strand
TGTAATGTTAACCCAATTTAAAAATACAACACACACACATACATATATATTATATATATATTACATTTAGATATTAATGGACATAGTAATGGTCTCATTTTAATGAGTTTAATGGTTTAATTTTAACTCATTTTAAAATTATTAAATTCTAATTATAAATGATCAATTATAAAATAAAATCTATTCACTCAGAAATGTAATTAAATATTTATTAATTTTTCTAAATCAATATCTTCTTTCCTGTCTAGACATGGTAATGGTTATTTGGAAGACAAATATATGCAAATATATGAAAGGTGTTCTTTAAAATGTAACATTACAGATTAAGTCAAGCTGTAGTTTAATTACATTTATTTAAAATCCGCACACATTTACCATGTACAGATTAATATTCTATGTATTATCAATTCCTGGAGAGTAACTGATTCCTCCTCGACTTTGCTGACTAGTGTTCCATTTGAACTTGCCTTAATTAAGTGTTTCAAACTAAACTCATTATCTTTCCAAGCGTTGGTGTAACAAATGTTTAATCCATCGACTACTTCCTCCTATCTTAACACTATTTTGCATCCCGGCGGATAAAAATCAGCTTTTGGTCTGGTCTGCAGTCCACACAAGATGTTCATTTCATCTGTTAACTTCATCTAATCTGCTCTTAAAGGGCCGGCGCGATCAGCCCACACGGATATGTCTAATAATCTCTCTGATCTCACCAATTTGCGATGTGGCTCTTCCAGGCTTCCAGTGGCGTCTGCACACACAGTAACGCTGCGGAGGGCACCTTGAGCCTCCATCAGGAGAACTCGGCACAGCACTCCGACTTAATTGGATTTGTGCATCACACACAAATTGTGACATTACAACTCGACGGCAGAGTAGGTCATGCGCCAATTACCAAAGCTCACGGCGCGAGCGGTCGTGGCCACGGAAGCTCGTCTAAGACTTCATTACCCGCCCGCGCTTCCCTTTTCATTATGTGCTGAATGAAGCGGTGTTCACCATACACCCGAGTGCTGCTGGCGGAGACGGTACAGGTTTCACAGACGCAGACCACGGCAAAAGAACAGCCTGTGACTGTGGGTTTGATGCCTTTAATGAGACTCTTGTTGATTTAAAGGGGTCATATGATGCGATTTCAAGTTTTCCTTTCTCTCTGGAGTGTAACGAGCTGTTTTTGTATAGATAAGCTAACTAAAGTTGCAAAGAGTAAAACCTAAAAACCAAAGAGATATTCAGAAAAGTGAGTTACAGTTTCTTATTAAAAGAACTGCTACTTACTATTTAAAAGACTGTACTTTTTTGGCTTGTATTGTTTTGGTGTCATATCTCCGGGACGCAGCAGAATGTTATTTTAAGGGACGACATATCCATCAAGCGCTTGCGGTATTCGGAGTATGACAAGGCACTGGACAGCTGGCCAATCAGAGCACACATTGCTTTTTTAGAACAACGATGCTGTGTCCGAAATCGCTTACTTCCCTACTATATAGTACGCCAAAAACAGTATGCGTCCGGCCGAATTCTATAGTGTTTTCTATAGAATTCTATACCATGGACACTTTCCTATCCTATGACGCTCCTGGAGAGGAGGCGCCATATTCGAAAAATGGGGGAAAGTTGAGTGTCAACTGGACGTACCTCAGGAAAAAAACTTTGTTTATTGTGATTGAATTAAACTTGTTTGTTAACTGTAAACTTGTAAACTTTATATTGTCTCGCTGTTCTGACGACGCGTGACAGCATCAATATGGCGGATGTAGTACGCCCGAATTCTATTCATACTACCCACATTCATACTATATAGAACGTTCTGTTTTTCTCTGATCAGGTAGTATGTTCAATTTTAAATGTATTACCTACTCAAGCAGTATGCGATTTCGGACGCAGCATGAGCTTTGTACAAATCGACCCGTTTCAGGAGGCGGAGCTTAAAGGAGAAACAATAAGAGTATGAGGAAAATAATGTGTTTTTCGAAACTTAAACCATTTGCATTACACACAATACACAAATTAATGTTCTTTTTAGCAACATCATACTACCCTTTTAAAGACATGCTACTTTACTTTTATCTGTGACATCACTTACTCTTCACACATTACTCTTCACATTCAGGGCTTTTCAGGGATACCAAATGATTGGAGGTTCCACCATAACCACCCCCTCTCCTTGGTGTTCAAATATGTCTTATAATTATTAATAATTGTTATAAAAACTATAGTTTTTTAATTTAACAGACATTGCATATTTTCATATGTATATTCTCTTCTATTTTATATTATATTTCATATATAATATATTTTAGGCATTTATACACACAAGATAAAATATTTTAGATTGTACATTTTATATAAAAAAATATTTCATACATAAATACGTCACATAATCCTTTAAAAATTCCATGTAATAAAAATGATAACTGTAATATATAACAGTATATTTTATGGGTTTATATATAAAATTGTTTAATATTATAGTAATATTTCAGATGATTATGGTTATATATGGATTATGTTAATATATAAAATGCAAAATAACTATTTATTTCAAATACAAATAACATTTGAAATGTCTTTACTGTATTCTTTCTGTATAAAATATATTTTTTTCCCTTAAAAATATATATCTTTTCAAATATATATATATAAAAAAAAAAATAATAAAAAGACCCAACCTTCTCATATTTGAAGCAAAATCTATCCGACAAGACTAACCAAGTCACACTTTTCACCGCAAAAACCCGGAAAATGAAGTAAAATGAAACATGCCATTTAAGTTAATTTGAGCTCTAGGTCAGCCAGAATAATTGCTCTCTCAAATCACTGTGTCAACTAGTAGAAACTCAAAGTACTCTATTAAAGCAATTATTTGGATTATTTTGGAATTTCAAATCGGAAAACCCACGTCAACGAGCAAACGCAGCATCATACAAACCTGATCTCCACATCGATCCATCACAAACTATTCATTTATTTATAAAAACAGAGCAAATAATATTTCATGACATCACAAATCTCCCATAGAAAACTGTGGCTATTCCTAATCTCTCCCCTTGCTCCGTTCATCACTCTGTTTCTCAAGCACGAGCCGTATCTTCCTTCAGCAAGCCTGGTCTTTCCACAGCTGGAGGGGCAGAGGGAAGGCAGGGAAGAACAAGAGAAATGAGTTGCCTGCCGGTGCAACTTGGAAATCTCCCAAACCATCAGCCAGTCATTTATCTGGCTGATGGTACACAGTCTCGCTCAGACATCCATTACTTCCACCAACCTAATACCCTCCGTGGGTGCAGCCGAAATATATCCCCGTCACCGCACACATGACAGCTGATCCGGGGTCAGTGAATACTCAGGGCCTCAGTGAACACACCGGAGGTCGTACTTTGACCAAATATGGGAGCATTATTAAAATATTTGATCTGTTTTGTGTCTTTTTTATGAAGTAAACCTTGCAATTTCACTGGGGCGAAAGCTAAAAAGTTCCCACTGACATCTGGCATGGCCGAATACTAAAGGAGTATGCTGGGAGAGTTTGGTCTGTCTGCGTCCGGTGTGAACTGTGCGCTGATGAAAGTTTAATGTGAGTGACTCGCTGAGTTTGTTTAGAGGTAAACAGGCATTTCTAATAAGATAAAATAAGAGTTGCTGGATTTGGCCGAGTCTGTGAGGTTGACGGAATCGTGTCTTCTCCAGTCTATATTCTGAGTTTGTGTGTCTATGTGTTTAATCAGAATCAGCTACATTAAGACAATATGCAATGATGAAATCAGCATCAGCTGCATTTTATACTTGACTCATGGTTATGGATAAGCATGGATTACTATAAATACAATAATCAAAAATTGGTAGGTAGGGCTGAACAAATATTACCCTTTTTATCTAAAATCTCACTTACTCTTGAAACAATACCCTTTCAATCATAAATCAATGCCTAGAGAAATGTACACGTTCCTCTTTTGGGATGCTATGTGTACATATTCCATGAGAGGCCCAGATTCCTCTCATTAGATGCCCACCAGGACTAAATATGCCCCTTTCTGAGATGATGGAGGAAGATGAAGCTTTTTCTGGCCACAAGCTCAGTGAAGTGAGTCGGAGGGAGTGAGCTGCCTGCCGAGCGCTTCGCTCCAGGAGGCTGGCGATCGAATGCTGCCCGCGGTCACGCGCATGGAGCCGGGGCTGAGGAGACCGATCGGAGAGGTTTGTAATTAGAGAAGGGGTTTAGGGAGGTTTTTGGCTCCTCTTCATACTCTTTTTCCACACCAGCAGAAGGAAGGAGAGGCAGGGGGCGGGGAGCGGGCGCAGCGGGTGATGGAGCTCTGAAGATTCTTAATCCCACGTGTGCTTGGATTATCACAGCGGGGTGTGAGGGAACGCAGCCCACACTACATGACCCTCACACACACTGATCATAACGGCGATATTACATAAGCAGCTACTATAAGAAAACTAACGTAAAGGAGTGAAATATATAGTTTAGTTCAGTTTTTAGTTTGACTAAGTATGTCTTTAGAATAAACCTAATGTGCATATGCACACACACACACATTAGGTTTATTCGGAAGTACCAAAATAACAATTTTTTATTATAGTGAACTAAACTGAAAGCTAAAAAATATTTTAAAAATAAAAATACTTGTAGCATATGACCAGAGTGTATATTAGATTTTATATTTAATTTATTATTTAATATATTATTTAATATATTTAACACATACAAAACATATACATATATATATATATATATATATATTTTTTTTTTTTTTTTTTTTTTTCATTTTTGTAGTAATTTTATAAATTATTTTAGAATATATATGTATGTGTGTGAATTACAAAGTAATTTTAGAAATATTTAATAAATATTAAAAATAGTTTAACTTGAATTAATTTTCCCCTATTTTGTTTCTTTTAGTTTAAGTTTTAAATTTATTTACTTTTCATTTTGTCATCAAAATATTTAGTTATATTTTACTTTACTTTACTTATATATATATATATATATATATATATATGTGTATAAAAAGAAACAAAAAATAGGCTTTTAATCTTTAACTACAAGCAAAACTACAGCCGTTAACTGAAAAATACAACACTTCACACTTTCATTTAGTTTCAATTGAAATACTAAAAGGGTTCAAAATGTGCCCAAAGTCCCGCCTGCGTCTATTTGCGTGCAATAAAGTGTTTCTAAGTCTGGACTGTGAGTGTGAGCTCAGTAGGGTGCACTGAAGGGCCTGACAGCTTCTTCAGGTTACAGGACAATAGGAACAGGATTACTGTCAAAGTGTTTCTGTGGAGGGACACTGAGCATTGGCCGGGGCAGAGTGGAAGTGAATAGACCCTCGGGGGGATCTCTCATCTCAGAGCATAAAGCTTTTCAGAAGCCAGCCAGCGTGAGATGAAGCCGTAAGGCATCCATTCATTTGTCACACCTGTGATGGTGTCTAATGGAGTACAGCCTCAATTTATATCTGGGACTACCAGTGATGTTACTCCCTCAATAAAACAACAAAGCATATTTTACTAAACTACTGTACATACAACTAAAACTCCTGTTGTTATTTTGTAATTAAACTGCCACAAATCTGCATTAGAAACAACACAGAATACGATTTGAAGACTTGAGTATCATAAAATCTGCCAGTGCAGGAAGTCCAAATACAAGCCTTGTATTTAATACTACGTTTTGATTATCAGTGTTGCATTTCAAGTACATGTATCCTGCATTAAGGACTTATTTTTTATGTTAATTTTTTTTTATGTATTTTACTGGTTTTTACAACTGTTAAAACTTGTATCAACAAAAATTTTAATCTAGTTTATGTTTATTTTTTTATATTTTTACTGGCAAAGAAAAGAAAAGAAAAAACAAACTGACAGCTAATTAGGTACAAATTCTAAATCCCATTTATTTAATATTTTCAGGATGCATTTTTTTTTTATTAAAAAAATATATATATATATATATATATATATATATATGTAACTTTGATTATTTAAACAATCTTGTTTACATGAATTATTTCATTGTGCCATGTTTTTATGCATTATAATTCATTCTTTTATATATAATTATTTCATCGTATTTATAATGCTCCATTTAAAACTACACCGTTTTGTTAATCATTTTATAATTATTATGAATGCAGTTTAATGACCTCGTATTAATTTAGAAACTACACGAAATAATTGCGCTTTAAAAATTAATTTATCACACTTCAGGGCCATTTAAATGAGCTAGTGAAGGCTAAAAGGGTAAAGAAAAATGGAGAGCAGTTAAAGTAACTAAAGTATTCACATCAATTTAAACCTGAAACTAAAATATTTATTTATTTATTTATGCCTGTGTTATTTTAATATGAATGGTTCTTTATCTATACGAGATTTCATCTCATTTCCATGAATTAAAAAGATATAAAGCAAGAACAAAAGAACCACGAGGGCATATTAAACAACACAAAGCATGTAATAATGCGAAGTCTCAGCTGCACAAACAACCGAGGAAATCAAGAAGCAGAGTTTGATTTTAATAGTGTTAGAAACCGCAGCGCAGAGCATGTGAGGTCATGCTTTATGCTCCGATCTCTGCACTAATGCTGTGTTGTTGCACTCATTATCTGAATGAACTCAGCAATTATATTAAATATTCCAGAGCTATTTGGCTGTATTATCTATATGAGCTCATTAAACTCAAAATGAAGTTTAGGGGTGGAGGGAAAGCATTGCTTATATTTGTTTTGGAATTGCAATCAGCTGCACTTAACAGTTTGTCTGTGCACAAACAAAAATGCAGAAATGAAATGTAAAGCTGTTTCGTGGCAACAACATACAGAAGCTAGTAGCGTGACCCTGGGACAGAAGCCATCCGATGCGGTCATGCTGGGTGGCAGAACAGTCGCCTTACTGAAGACACGCTTCTGAGTGGGAATGATTTCATGGCTCAGCGCATGAAAACATACCGTAAGACAGATGGAGAGCCACAAACAAGGCAGGTTAGAGATCCAAGGAGGGCAAGAGAGATGGAACTAGACTTTGTAAGCTATAATTTTCATCAAAGGTGGACTTAAGACAAGGCATAAAGACACATTTTTCTCAGTAATGCAATGTTCAGTGGATGTTCAGTGGATTATATATATATAATATTAATAAATACACAATGATTTTTTTTCACATTTAATAATGACATTTGTACATACACATTTCAACTTTAATTTTATATTTATATTAATGCTGTGAAGCGATTAATCACATCCAAAATAAATTTTTATTTGCCTAATATATTGCTGTGTACTGTTTGTATATATAATGCATTTATACATAAATAGACAAAGTACATATATTTAAAATAATATTTATAATATAATATAATATTTAAATATTTACATGCATGCATATAAATATATCCATTTTAACTTAATCTAAATATTAATATGCAAATAAGTTTTTACTATTAGTTGCCATCAGTGACAGCATCAGTAATGCATTGATGATTATAGCGTTCAACAACATTCAGCTTGTCTAAATATTTACTCATTTGCATGCGATTACTGTACTTACATAATAAATAAAGTGCTATTGCTGCTGGATTGTCATCATGCACAGTTTAAGAACTAATCGATAATGACATTTGTTGCTGATCATTTTTATTTCTAGAGTTGATTATTAAATTTATCGATTAGTTATTACAGCCCTACTCAGTACCAAACCGTCACACAGTACACACACTCCGGACTATTTTATGCTAAAGCCTTCATCACGTGAATCAAGCAGCACAGCATCTCTCTACAACATCTCAGTGTTAGTTTAGTGCCGACGCGCCATAAATGACTTCGAGACGGGGGAAGTAAGATCAGTTGGCATGTGAAGAGTGTTGGTTCGTCTCTTGCGACCGGATCCTAGCTTTCACTCGTGTACAACATAACCCATCCGCGAAGCCCTGGCTTCAAACTCAAATCAAATATTCAAGGTGTTGAGCTTGTTAAAACTCGAATAGCATGCTATATGCTTGCAAAAGTAAGTATTTATCCCTGTGGTGCTGCTGAGACATGCAGTCAGCTAAACTCACAATAATGAGAATATAATGGTGATGTGTTGAGTTACGATATCGATTTCACATGCAACGCAGACTGAAGCACTCCGCTGGGTGAAGGAACTCAGCATACACACCTACATACATGTCTGGAATGCTTGAGGGCTTTATACATAAACTAATACGAATAACATGATCGTATGCAGGGAAGGAAACCTTTATCTGCAGGGTTATTAAGAGCAAAGGTGTTGGGGGAAGTCGCTGCGTCATAATATGATGGACGTTAAAGAGAAATATCAAATTATAGGCTGGTTTTGACAGACTCATGCACTGATAGGGACTCCTGAGCTCCTTTCAGGCCGGTAATGAGCTGCGGCGGGCTCCTATAATCCCAGCCATAATGTTTTTTTGATTGCCCCGTTTAATCTTGCCCTCTTGTGCCGCCCGCTATTGAAGCATCAGACCCATTCACATGAGCAAATGAAGAGACCGTCATGCACGTATATGTCCCATAATGTAGTGCTTCACATAACTAGTTGGTAGGGCTGCGCGATATATATATATATATATATCGGAATATTTGCGCATTTCATCAGTAAAGCCGGTTCTTTGATTAGCGGTACATCTCCATCAGCTGTTTTTAAACGGGCCGCCAGTTAATACACAGAGAACCTGCTTTACTGACGAGATGCGCATTAATATATCGAACAATATACTGTATATCGCACAGCCCTACTAGTTGGTTGACTTGGTTCATTTCAGAAAGATGGTATTCAGGAGCTTGAGCATGGCACTATGAAGTCATCATTACAAAAGGCAAACTGTATTTTCTTCAGGCTGGACTTTCTGAATGTTAATAAAGGAAACATTGTGAAAGCAAATTGATATTGATCAACATGAGAATTGATTTTGTACACATTTTGTGCAATGATAATGAGAAATAACTAAAAATCTAGAAAGAAAATAACTTGCAGCTTTTTTGAGAGCACACACATGCGCGCGGGCACACATGCACTCGCAGACACACACTCACACACCCAATCCAGTAATATAAATAAGTGATAATTACTAGAAAACTTTCTTCTTAACTTTTCTTAAACAGACGATTTCCGAGTGTTAATTAAAGAATCACTGTGGTAGGTAACTGATATTGATCATAAGCAGTAATTATAATGTTGGCAGCACAATTGATTTTGCACGCGGTTTGTGTACTGCTAATGAGGAATAGCATGAAAGCTTGCTAGAAAAAACAAATCATTTAGCTGGTTCATAAGGAAGATTGCTTGTCTCTGTAACAGCACTAGAATGATAAAACACAGGGATAAAACATCAGTTTAACATCTAATGGCAATCCTTTGCTCTTCATTATGGTGATTTAGCACTAAAAAGAAAAAAGAGAGAGCAAGGAATAGTTTTTTCCCCACAAAATCAATCACAAATCATGCTGACTTTATAATGCGTTTATAATGGATGGCATCTGATGTTGGGGAATCTGTTATGGTTTTAGGGTTTTAGGGTTAACAATCTTCAGGCACCACCTGGTTCAGCTGATTTCATTTAAAATATAATATTTTATGGAAGCTTAGATACTAATGAACTCAATACTAATGACAAAAACACTACAGAATAACTAAATTAAAATCAGAAAGTTTCATTCAAAATATTATTAACAAAAACTATTGCAATTCGCCAATGAATTTAAAACAACGTCACTAGTTTCTAAGAATATCTAGTTCGTTTTTAGAGTGTAAATGCGCATTATGAATCATCTGAAAAGACCATCGTAACGCATGTGTGCATTCATTTCCCCCCGAGCTTGTTAACTGCAGGACAAATTACCTTTCCACATGGTCTAAGTTTCCAGCCACCCCGAGTCCTCCGATAGTGTAGAGTTTCCCGTCGTACACCAAGCTGTTGTGCCTGCAGCGAGAGACGGTCATCCGGGACACCAGGTTCCAGTTGTCCAGAAGAGACATGTAGCACCACACATCTGCCACTGTCACCCCTGACTCCGTACCACCTGGAAACAAGACCACACACCATCACGCCTTGACATTGCACAATGTCAATGTTGAAAATGCTCTGGAAAAAATTACGGAATAAATTTACGACTGTTTACTGATGCAGCACGGACACCAACACTTGTAACACGACCTCGGCGAGAACCAAAATAAGCTGGACGGAAACGTGACCTTGACAAAGGGTTTGTTGCATATATCTGGCATTGAGAGCAATAGATGTTTTGATATTGTTGGTCGGTGGATGCAGATTAATGTAACCGCACTGGTGATCCTTCATCAGATCACTGCAAAAACTGTCTGGGAAGTGACCGCAGAGTCTGTTCTGTTGATATACGACCTTCCCTCCTAAAGCTGACGTACCTGACAGGTAAATATTGTCCCCGGCGGAGATGACACTGAAGAATTCGCGGTCGTAGAATGGTAGGCTGGCTAGAGGATACCATTTGCTGTTCTGAGGGTTGAAGCAGGTGACGGCCGTCAGAGAGCGCTGGTTCATACCGATCGCCTGCCTCCCTCCCACCAACACGATCACCTCTGCTACACCTGTGGGTTAGACGGAGGATACAAATATATGAGTACTTGATGGCCCCTGCGGTGGCCAAGTCCATGTGTTGAAATAGAGAGCCTGACAAAGGAGTCAGGGAGTGCAGTTATTCTTCATGGTGGATTGATGGACTGCAGGGACCCCTGAAGAAGATTGCTGCCCCTCCTCCACAGACTTAAAAAAGAAATATAGTGTATAAATTTGTCTTTATATCAGCAATGCTATATATATATATATATATATATATATATATATATAT
>JAUMHG010000067.1:18887668-18900320 GCA_032359395.1 Enteromius anoplus | reverse complement strand
ATATATATATATATATATGTATTGAATATTATATATTATGCATATTTAACAAAAAACTACCAAGTTTATGCTTAAAACAATAATAAAATTTCATATTCAATGACAAAAAAAAATTCATATTCAATGACATTTTAAACATTCATTGAACTACTCATGGGAATTTCCAAAGCTACTTTCACAGTAGGTATTTTCAGTATCGTAAAAAAATATTGTTATTATAATATGACAGAATACAAAAAGGCACATATATTGGAGCAAAATAATAAAAAAATATATTATTATTATTATAATAAAGGGAGGGGTCATTTTTTAAGGAATAAAAATGTAAGAATATGCACTATAAAAGATATATAAAATTGATCAAAAGTCTCAGGAAACACTTTTGTTTCATTACAAAATATATATTTTTTTTAACTTTTACTATTTTTTAAAACTATTAAGCAGCTAACTATTTTTAACACTGGTGATAATCAGAATTTTTTCCTTGAGCAGTAAATCAGCATATTGGAATAATTTCTGATCATGTGACATTAAAGGCTGGAGTAATGATGCTGAAAACTTAGCTTTGCATCACAGACATGTTTAATTATGTATAACTGTTCATTTAAATGTAATAATATTTCACTCTTTTTACTGTATTTTTGATCAAAGAAATGCATCCTTGGTGAGCATTCAAAACTTTAAAAAACGTTCTGACCCCAAACTTTTGAATGGCAGTATATGTAATATAAGTGAAACGAATATTAAAAATCCAGCACCTAATAAATGATATAAAGACTGGTATCCAGGTTACCCAACATCCCCCATGAAGAGTCAGTCTGTGCATGTGTGTCCAATGAAAAGTGTAAGTGAATTATCAGAGCTTAACTAAACTCGTAACCATCTGTTTGGCTGCATGCCCTCAAGAGTCTTACAGCCCTGGGCACATTGGCTTCGACACTACATGAAACGCATCATGGGCACCTGCGCACTCATCCGTGATCCTCTATTCTGCTACTCTCATTTTTGCAAAGTACTCAATGAAATATGAGTGTTTAGCATTTGTAATAACAAATTCAGTTCTAACACACACATGCTGCTTCAAAATCCGATCGGATGAGCCAATATACGCACACCTGTGTCCACCATTGCATGCAAGTCTGTGTTTAGGAAACATAAACATTCTACAGCTTCTGTATGCTAAAGAATTATATTACTAGAGCTGTTTATTAACGGAGGCAAATGTATGCTACAGGTTTTATACTTAAACTTTGGTACTTAATTCAGACTGCTTGGTAAATGATGCTACAAAGAAATTCTACATCAGTTGTATAATTGTATGTCAAATGTATATCAATGAGATTATCTTATTTAAACTTTTTGTCATGTAATTTGAATCAGTAATGAACTACTACCCAGCACTGTTGATATATACTTAATAGTGTATCAGGGTCAATTCTGTATGTGTGGTGCAAGAAATCAGAAGCTACTGCATGTTTTGATTATTTAGTGTTGCCAGATATTGCAAGAAAAATTAACATAAAAAAAAACAAGACTTGACCCGCACCTGCCTACTTTATCAACTCCATAAACTGGATCAAGCCCAAATAACAAGCCCAAAGATGCTTCATGGCTGACGCTTAAAATAAGTGGACGTGGCAACCAATCAAATTTGAAGCAGCCTTTCAAAAACACTGAAAAGATTTAATCTTTATACAGTATACAACAATTCTTGAATCGTGATGAATTTACTGTAAAATGACCTGAAATATGTCTCGTTTTCAAATAAATAAAATCAATCAATAAATAAATAAAAGTTTTGTCACTTTTTTGTTAAATCAAACTAAAATATCTGACAATGGGGCAAGAAAATAGCCTTGTTAAGCTACGGAATTAAAATTATTTTTCTTACCCTACTGGCAGATATTTTAGTTTGTTTAAAGCAAAAATGCATTTTTTTTTTTTTTTTTGGAAAACAACACTTAATATCTTTAATTATTTTACTTGTACTCTATATTTATACTAATAAACAAAAATACTAAGTAAGAAAATTAATTTTTGCTGTGCATAAACCAAACCCGATAGCTCTGTCAATGTTGGAGTCTTAGGTTGCTGTAATATTCCTTTGGTAAAGATACGTCTATTGAAATGCATGTATCCCTCCTGAATCTAAAAGATGTAGATTGGCCAAAGAGAGGGCTCTGGATTGGATCGGATCAATCGCCTAACAAGCACCTCGCTGCATTTATCCTTAAAAAACGAAGTCTAAACGTTTCCAAAGAAAAAAAAAAAAGACTGAATTCTAGCATCATCCGGTGTAATTTTATCCAGGTTTACACTTAGAAAGCCTATTGTTGTGTGTGTAAGGGTTGGAGCGCTCAGACTTCCTGCATCGTGTCTACACCAGCGCAGAGCTTGTCATCAAATCGCCTCCCAGAGACCGGCTTTTGTTTAAGGTGCAGGAAGAAAGGCGGCGAGAGAGCAGAGGAAAGTGAGAGAGCGACTTGAAGACATCCTTGAGCTTCTTTTAACCGCTGGCTCATCTTTCCGAATCAATACTTCCCCTGTGCTCCCCTGACAACCGCTGCCTGCCTGATCCATGGGCTTCTCTCCGCTCCAGCATCCTTCTTTTACAATATTGTCATCTTTTTCGCCTTCTCCATTTCTCTCTCTCTCTTTCTAAATCTTAGCTTTTCTCTCCAGGGCAGGTAAAAACACAACTGGAGTGGAAAAGAGAGAAAAAAAAAATTCTAAATCGAGAGGGAAAAATACATTGTGAAAGGGATTGTCTTAACTGAGACGTGAGAAAGGGCCAGACTGCTGCCTGATCAGCTGGAAATCAAGCACTTGGCATCCTTCAGGCTAACAGGTAGAGCAGACAGAATATGTGCATACAGTATGAAGGTCAATGTCCCTTTTTTACTGACTGCATTTTGACCTGCAAAAAAGCAACTGCCCATAACATTTCTCATATCTCATAATATTTCATACTATTAGTAAACAGTAAATAGAAATAGTTAAGAATGAGTGGATGTGCCTATAGCTTATAATGAATTTCTCTGTGAACGCCTTATAATGAACTGAAATGTGAAAAATGTATGGCAGGTCTATCACAGCGAGTATATTCATTTCACTGTAACCCCTAAAGGGCAACCACAGCCATTTCTTATTTCCTGTGAGATTTGAGTCTGTTCGAGCAGCAGGTGACCTTTTTCAGCCTTCAAAAGTGCTGCTTCATTCTTTAATGAGATGTGCAGATTATAATTGAGCTGCCTGCATTAAAACAGCCTAACTCACAGAAAAATAAACAAAAACAGAAGTAAACAGGAAGTGGACCAGCCAGTGCCTGTCAATCAAGCTGGATGTGGGCGGGGCAAGCGTTCCCACATCTACTTTTCCTCTTTTCCCGCTTCCCCTGTTTCTGCTCCGCACATTTGACAGGTGAGCTTCTCCTCCCACAGGACAATCACACCCGTCTCTTCCGCCTCGCTTCTTCTTAATGATTCCTATCTATGGCATTGGCTCAGCAGCTGCCATCGGTAAATAACGGTTTGCCAGACGGGACGTCAGGGCGGCCAGGTAGCTCTCATCCCCCACTGAGCTAAAGAGCGATAATGATAACATCCAGAGTTGGGAACGACGGTAAATAACTGTCTCTTTTTCTCTCCTCCTGAGCTCAATCTCTCCTTCACAGTGGGAGGAAACCCAAACCCGCCACCACCTTGGCCTAGAACGAGACCCTGGATCCCCCCCGGCCGAGACCGGGCTTGGTTTCCATCTAATTGCTCTCGTCCTGCTCCTCGCGACCATTAAAAGCTGGATGTGGAAGAGGTCTCTGAGTCCAGAGGAGAGGAAGTTCTCTGTCTCCTCCGAGACTCTCCGATGGTTGCGGTTGTGGGCAGAGATAAATTGCAGCTTTGAACCCGCTTGTCAGAAGGACGTGGCTGGCAGGTGACTCTGCGGGCACGGGCGCGTCCCTGACCGTCTGAACTTTGTGTGTGTGGGCTTTTACCCCTGTCATTTCACTGCCCTTCAATCCAGTCCCGCTGGAGCGAGTCAAAAAGCCTCGCAAATGACAAGAGAGGATAAGTCGAGCCTGAAGAAGTTATTAAGTGCTCAACCTTGGAAATACATTTTCTGCGAATTATGATTTTGATGTAGTTAAGGATATAATGAAAATCATTTGGAAGAAAATGCCCTTTAAAGCTGTCCATAACCTTACGAACTCTTACTCCTCCTCAGCTTTTATTGAATATCATGCATTTGCTGGCCAGTCCAACTCACTGTTTCAAGATCAGGTACTGCAGCAGTTTGGTCTCTTAATCTGTATCCAGGCATTAATATTGGCATAAGTGACCCTTTGATAAGCTCCGCTCCCTTTGGTTACCGTTTCAAAAGCAGACATTTTAAATAAATTGACTCGAAATTTCCTTTTACAAATAGTGTGTTCGTGACACTGTTCAAACCGATTGATATTATATTTTTTAAAAATCCCAATATGAATGTGATATATAATATAGATTTATGTTGATTAAATGTTGACACACACACACATTGTTTTTTGTGGTTTATGGGGACTCTTAAAAGGCGTAATAGTTTTTATACTGTACAAACTGTATTGCCTTACACCAACCCTACACCTTAACTTACCCCTTACAGGATACTTTCTACATTCTTAGATTTTCAAAAAAAAAACACACACCATTTTGAGTAAATTCGGACTTTTGATTTACGGGACATAGGCAGTGCCCTCATACCTATGTCCTTATACACTCAGAAATAAAGGTACAAAAGCTGTCACTGGGGCGGTACCTTTTTAAAAGGTACACTTTTGTACCTATTAGGTTCAAATATGTGCACTTTAAGTACCAATATGTACCTTTAAGGTACCAAAATGGATCCTTTAGGTACAAACATGTACCTCTTGAAAAGGTACCGTACCAGTGACAGCTTTTTGTACAAGAAGCAAGCAAGCAAATCAATCAATCAATCAATCAAACTTTTGGCAACAATGTTTAATTGATAATATTTTTCAGAAATGATCAGTAAATAAATTAATCTAACATTTACATATTGTTGCCAAAACAAAATTTTTTAAACAAATAACAAATATCATGAACGAAAATGTACCAATTGAGTATACTTGTTATTAACAATTGCGGGTACTCTAATGCAACATGATGGAATAAAAATTATGAATTGATAAAAAAAAAAAAAAAACAGAGATGGCTTCTCTAAGAAATGGTAAATGACACCAGTTGGTAAAGTTGGACCAGTAAGCAAATGAAGTCATACAGGTTTGAAATGACATAAAGGAGAGTAAATTATAACAGAAATTTCATTTTGGGTGAGCTATTTCATTCAGGCAGAGCTCTGCGAAGACTCAACTGCAGCATATTCTGCCCCGTAACCAACCATCTAATCTTCAGACAGTATAAAGTATAAAGCAAATATAAATCAGCCATGGTTCGCTTCTTACATGTGACATTTACGAGTAAAGGTACCCAAATCTGGGTAAGGGGTACTGAGAGCAGCCATAATCTACAGGTGTGCTGTGCTCAACGCTACTACGGTAAGTGCCTCAAAATCCACTCGACTGCCTTGCAAAGATTTGATGCCACAAGCCTTGCCAACCTGGCAAATCAAAAGCCCTCATTGTAACAGTCTGGGAAATAAATGCAAAACACCTGAGAGCCAGGGGACTTAACATATTACCATAAACATGACTTTAATTCTCAGTGGACTCAAGAAACCTGCTTGTATAAAGCCAGCCAATCCAGTCAGGGAGTGCTGTTTAGAGAAACGCTCGTTATTTTCTGGTGCATATGAATCAGACTGAAAATTTTTACCAGTCATTTAAGGATTAAGGGAGACCAAATTCAATCATTTCAAAATTAATTATTGAAAATTAACTCATTTCTAAATACCAAGGGAAAGATGTGCCCCTTCAATAGCCATTTTTCACACATTTAATTGCAGTAAAACTGCAAAAGGTTTCTCTTTTTTATCTGTGCTATACAGGAACATTCACACCGGAGCTGAAGAATTGGCTCTCTTTCAACTCAAGAGTGTGAATTTGTTTGGAATGGGTCACATTTAAAGAAAGACATATTGGAATTTGAAAAAGAGTTTTGAAAAAAACAATGAATTCACTTAACGGTTTTTCAATTTCTATGAAATATTGAGTGACTGATTACAGTTTTCAAAAGTAATGGCATTGGCAGCATTACCTTTTCTACTTGAAAATCTTATAAATATACACTAAAAGTTTTAAGACTAAATATATAAATATATACATACCTGCAGAAACATATCATCACAAAACTGAAGTAATCTTCCAAAATGTACTAAATGCAATGAAATATATCAAATACATTTCTATAGGGGGCATTTCAAACCTCTGTCAGGCTAACAAATATTAAAACTTTAAGTCAGCATTCAACAACTGACTTTGTTTCAAATATTCAATTATTTGAAAAACAAATACTTAATTATATAGTATAACTATAGCATTATAGCAAAATCAGGAGCTGAATTAGAATTCAAAAGGTATCCACAATTCATTTCTGAATAGTGCATAACTCACATACAATGTGAACACCACAATGCTGTTTGAGCTCAAACAGGAATTTTTCATTCAACATTTCAAGCTCTTAAACTGCCGGAGCTGATTTTCCACAATGGGTCCTGTTCACAAATGAGCTCTAAATGAAAAAATGCTGTTAAATTTACGGTCCGCAGGCATGCTCTCTGAAGCAGAGACTAAGAGCAGCTCAAACTCCAGGCACAATATCTGCGCATAAACTCAGAGTCCACCGCATTGCGAGCTGTCATTTACAAGGGACCCAAGCAGCAATCAAATGGCACGCCGCTGCCCTTTGCAACAAGAGAAATAGCTCCCGGACAGGAAGTAAGACATGAATCTGAGTGAGCTTTGTGCTCAGGAGACAAAAAAATCTTCCTGTAGAGCATACATTATCTATCCGTCTCTAAACAGCAGTGTCTTATTTAATAGTTTATCAACCAAAAATGTTAGTCATACTTCAATACGACACGTTAAGTGTGACAAAATTTCCTGACAGAGGAATTTAAAACACTGCAGGCCTACTGAGACAAACACAGCCGAAAAAATAATCCACTTCAAAATGTAAATTTCATCCAGCTACTGTAGACGACGGAAAAGCAATCAACAGCTGAAATGTACAGAGCAAAATGTTATGATTAGGGCTGACACATTTATCATTTCCATTCTCTATGACAGATTAATTCCAACAAAAGACATGTGAACAGGAAATTCAATTATTATGGGGGTTTGTAAAATGAATAAACCACCCATTTTGATGCAACAGTCACAGAAGGGGTCAGAAATGATGATTAATTGCAATAAAACTTCTGATGAAGTTACATTTACACCAGAACTGTGCAAAATGTCGTCTAAATTTGCCAAAAGTTCTAAAAACATTAAATTTAATTTTTTCCACCCACCCCAAATTTCTTCATTGGCCCTTAAGGGGCTCCGTCACTCCTCGCAGTTGAAGATAGCACACATTTTAAGAATTTGTACATGAAAAATAATTATTAATTAATTAATGAAAAAGTAAAAGTGAGCCATTTTGGATTCAGGTTCTAAAGGGTTAATAACTATGATGCAATATAAAACATACACACATTTATAGGTGGCGTTATAGGAAGCCTATAAACCTTCAAACTTGCTAAAGCCATCATTTATAAAATTATTATAAAAATAATAACATTATATAAGTACATTATAAAAAAAAAAAAGCAATTTAATTCTACATCCTTACATTTAAATTTAAATTAGTTCATTGGCATACAGTGTGAACACCACAATGCTGTTTAAACTCAAATGGGACATTTTCTGTCAATGTTACAAGCTCTTAAACTGCTTAAGCTAATTTTCCACAATGGGTTCTCCTTACAAAAGAGCTTTTACTGTTGTTATATTTAATATCCATCAACAAGTGGCATATCAAACAATTACTCAGCTAAATGAACAAATCTGCAGATGAAATTCTCTCATGAACGAGCTCAGTTCTTCAAATCCGCTTCAGTAACATCCACAGGCATCTGCGCTTTATCAGAGAAAGAGACTAATTAAACCGACTGGACCTTGCGCTGAAGGTGAGACGCAGAAAGCAATGAGGTTGCCCCTCCAGCCATCGCACGACTAAATCAATTAAACAAACGCAGACGTAGTGCAAAACGCCGCCCTTCCGTCCTCACCTTCAAGCTGCTGCTTTGGCGATAAAAGCAGTTAGAGAAATGAGTCGGTAAAAGCGGTTTGTGGTCTGTAAAGGACTGGGCTGAGTGTCAAATCAGCACAATCCAATACCTTTGGCTCCTTCTGCAGCACGCCAGCAGACGATTGAATGTTGCACTTCGAAGAGGTGACCTCAATAAAATGTGTCAAAGCTTTGTGAATGACTTCCAAAAGGAAGGACGGATTCTGAAACGGGAGCTAATTAGTCGACAGCAACAGAAATTCAGCACAGTAATTACATGACAGCACAAGAGAAATGCAACTCACTTAGTGACAGGGTTACCAGATGACTATAATAAAATATCAGACACGTCAAAGATGTGGCCGGGACAGTACCCTGTATACTGTTACTTCAATAATGCAGTTTTCAAAGCAAGTGCACCACTTGTTAGGGCTGGGCGATTTGGCCTAAAATGTAAATCTCAATTAATTGAACATTTTAACTCGATTACGATTAATGAACGATTATTTTATTTATTTTTTTGCCCTCATAGTTCACTGACAATTCTTGTACAGTAAATATGCTCACATATTACAAGTGAGAGATTTTTGAATGAAGGGTGCATTACTTGATTTTGAAATAATTGAAACACGCATCTACTATCTATGATTATTTATTAAACATCAATGTTGAACAACTGAAATTAAAGCACACATTGCCTAAACTAACAGTCACTTTGTTCTTATAAAAAAAGAAAAAAAATTAAGAACAATTAATAATGTTTTTCCTATTAAAAGTAGAAAATAAGCAGTATCCCTTCAAAATACAAACGGTGTTACGTAACGGAGCGGGTCACGTGACTCCACACGCGGTAGCGTTTTTAAAGGGAAAGTAATCGAAATAATCGACCTGGAAATATTTGATCGATTATAGGTTCTGAATGTCGATTTTGATAACTTTTCGATTAATTGCCCAGCCCTACCACTTACAGTACCAAAAGCTTGGGGTCAATAAAAATCAATGTTTTCATTCAGCAAAGAATTAAACTGATCAAAAGTGACCGTAAAGTCATTTCACAAAATTCTAACCTAGCATTGAAGTAAAACAATTGAAAATAGGGAGAAAAACTCTTGATGAAATAAATGTTTTTCTTTAATACATGTTGGGCAAAATTATTGGCACCCAATTATTGCTACGTCCTTTTCCTAAGATAACAGCTCTGAGTTTTCTCCTGTAATGCCTGAAGAGTTTGGAAAACACCTGATAAGAGAAAAGAGATCATTCCTTCATGCAGAATGTCTCCAGATACTTCAGAATACCAGCTCTATGATGGTGCTTATCCTATTTAGTTCACCTCACTCATTTTCTGCAGGGTTCAGGTCAGAGGACTGGGACAGCCATGGCAAAAGCTTCATTTTTTGCTCTGTGACTAATTCTTGTGTTTATTTTGATGTTTGTATTTGGATTATTGTCCCAGTGGAAGACCCAGCCAGGGTCCATTATAAGATTTCTAACAGAGTCAGTCAGTTTTAGATTTGTTATCTGTTAGTATTTGATAGAATCCATGATGCGATGTGTCTAAACAAGAAATATTGACCCACAACATCAAAAATACAGCAGCACACTTCATTGTACACATGGAATACTTTTTATCCCTGTGTTCACCAAACACATCTTGAGTGTTTGCTGCTAAAAACACATCTTTTTAGTTTCATCTGGTCATAGAAGCCAGTCCCATTTGTTGTTCCAGTCCTGTCTGAAAGCTGAACATGCTGGAGATTGTTTCTGGATGAGCGAGGATAATTTTTCTTAAAGTCTCCCAAACAGCATGTGCTGATGTAGGGACTGTTTAAAGATATTTTAAAGGTTTTCGGACCCTGAGACTCAACTATTTTCTGCAATTCTCCAGCTGTGGTCCTTGAAGAGTCTTTAGCTACTCAAACTCTACTCCTCGCCGTGTATTAGGATGATAGAGACCCACATCCTCTTCCAGGCAGTTTCCTAACATTGTATGTTGATTGAAAATTCTTATTCTGCTCTGCTCTTTTCTTAAAGCCTCTTCACTAATTGGGGAAGCTCAATTATCTTTTGCAGCATATAAGAAATATATATATATTTTTCACACCTATCTATTTCTATGAAACAGGAAACCATGGCTGGATATTTCATAATCATAATCATGTTCATAATCACCCTGGAGTGCTCAAAACTGTGAAAATGAATGGGAATACACTTCAGAGATATTTTACTCATAAAGAATTCTAGGGGTGCCAATAATTGTGGCCAACAAGTATTGGAGAAAAGCATTTATTTTACAATGAGATTTTCTCCCCATTCCAATTGTTTTAATTCAATGATAGGTTAGAATTTAGTAAATTTTTTGAACAAAATATCAAAAGGATAAACAATGCAGATTTATTTCTCAGATTTACCCAGGGTGCCAATGTTAGTGGGGGACACTGTATATACTGTATATATACTATCTATATAAATATAAATACCCCTCCATGATTTCTAAGTACGAGAACTTGCAAAATCACAGGGTGATCAAATACTTATTGAACTCAATGTGTGCATGGTTCAATCTACTCAATCTAAATATGAAAATATTTTATTAAGGAATAATACATTTAATCTTTTATTGCACTTATTATTATTATTAAGCTGAACCCATTGCTTGGCCTAATAATTTCCTTCTGACTCTAATGACATCATTGTTGTTGTCATAAAGCCCTAAAAGTAACCGAATTTAGCTTTGGCTTTAGCTGCTGAATTGATGATAAATAAAGATGACTCGAGCCGAGTCAAAAGCTCAGAGATCCCACTGTATTTTTGTCTTTGCATGTCTTAAGGATCTTATGTGCTCTGATTAAAGCATGTCTACCTACCCCTACAGTTTGTTACCACAGCATGAAAGCAAAGATGGGATAGAGACCATAAAAACAAAGCATTAAATCATGAATATTTAACACCAAACCTATAAAAGATACAGATCTTACAGCCTGAACATTTCCTAGAATTTCAGCGTATATTGTACATGTTGATTATTTTATTTAGTGTTTTTCAGCTTCGATTTATATTTTATTTCAACCTTAAGTCAGTAACCAAAAACAGTTACTGAAAAAAGTAACTAAGAAAATATATGAAGTAACCAACCACAGTATCTTTAAAGGAATAGCTACGTCATATAATGGTAAACCCGAGTGATTTTGTTTCAACACAAAATGACACAGAAGCTTCATAAAAGTAACTTGATGCTATCATGCTGTGTGTTCTTGTTTCTCAGAGTCGTACAGTTTAAAAAACACGAAGGTAGAAATCCCCGTCTGCTCGTGGCCAAAATGGGACAGGATGGTCATGATAGAGGGGCAAAGGTCATAGCCACTGGATTCGCAGACCTTGGGTTTGATGTGGATGTCGGCCCACTTTTCCAGGTATGAAAGATGCTTTAACAAAGAAGCTGCATTTATATTTTCATAGTTTTTGTCTGTATATGTGGCTAGCCTTTCTTTAATGTGGTTAAAAATATCTCTTCTCCTCTCTGAAAGTCGTCCACGTGATAAAGATCCTTACGAAATCAGCTCATGGATCTCATTTAATTTCAAATGCATTTATCTCGCACATTTAAGCACCCAATGTTCCTTTAAGAGCAGAGTCTATCATCAATTAAGAGATCCTGTCTAAACCATGAACATCAAAACATTGACTGAGAAGATCAAATGCATACCTCAGAGTTAAGCTCCCACTTCTCTACAGTTTTCAAAAAAAAAAAGAATAATCCGGTTTTCTCATTTGTGCCCCATGAATACTCAGTGCCATCCTGCACGAAACGAAAACAAAATATGTGTCTCAATGTAGGTTTAAAAAATAATTTTCTATGTAATTAAAAGAAGTCTCTTATGCTAATAAAGTTTACATACAATAAAACTGTAATATTTTGAAATATTATTCCACTTTAAAATGATTATTTTCTATTACTCCAGCATCAGTCTTCAGTGTCACATAATCCTTCAGAAATCATTCTAATATACCGATTCGCTGCTCAAGAAACATTTCTTATCATCAATTTAAAAAACAGTTGTACTGCCTAATGTTTTCGGAGGAATCGCTTTAGGAACTTAATTTTTTGAAGGGACTTTTCTGTCACTTTCAAAAATAGAAATATTTGAAAAATAATAGAAATAAGAATTCACACCAAGACAATAAAAGTAGAATTACTTTTAAAATAATTTTAATCATTCCTTTTTAAATCATTAAAGGTACCGTATGTAAGAAATTTATTGTAATAAACATAAAATGTCTCTGTTATGTTCAACAGGCATTAAGAAAACATGTTAAGTAAAAGTACTCATATCGCCGACAGTAATAGTACAACCTGGATATTCTGGTTTAAAAAGCGCAGTTGCAGCCCTCAACTGATGTTTATGTTGTCATGTTTTGTTTTGGTCTGA